>SKCR01016437.1:0-240399 GCA_019454045.1 Zanthoxylum bungeanum | reverse complement strand
ATAAATACATGCATACATTTTTTCAATGGTTTAAACATCGATTAGTAGACAAAGTTTTCTTGCTGTGGAATAATTAGACCTTGCAATATTGAGATTTTCCTTCCGTAATATAGTATGGCTGTGTGACATAGATTTGTTTTATTCGGTTCATGATTGGAATTAACTGCAATGAGCTTTTCTTTATTAGGGTTTGCGGAGGATGTCTAAGCAGGGCAGCTCCCTCATGGGCGTCTCCAAGGAGTTTTCTCACGTAAAAGTCAATCAGTTTTCTTCTAATTTAGATAAAAGGCGAAGAAATTTGCCTCCATTTGCACTATCTTTTACTGCTGCACCTTCCTTTATCAATTTGCATCCTAAGCTGCTAACTGATCATAGTGGGACTGGTATGTGCTTTCAGGGTCATGGCTCAACAGAGTGTTCAGAATCCGATGTCTGCTGTAGTTTGGAGTACTGCTTGACAAAAGATTCAGAAAGCACTTATGAAAAGAATGCGTCAGAATGTACGCTTGAAACTAATATGTCGGGAAGTACTCTGGCTAATAATGTGAAGGTTATGCCGAAAGAAGCTGCTTCTGATGGCTGCTTCCCTGTTGCCAAAGGGGAGTTAGAAGCGGTTAGTTCATCTGTCTGCGGTGATGGAAATTGGACAAGAACTCCACTGACATATAGAAATGGTGATTTAAATGTTGCCGGAACTTCTGCCAATTCCCGGGAACCTGAAGAAATTGGAAGAGAGTCTATCGTTCCTTTGCAGAAGTTGCAATGTCCTGATCCAAAGTCAGAACGATGTGTTTTATTACCAAGGCCCTCAGGTGACTGTGATAAGACAGATACAGCAGCTTACTACTCTCCCTTGAATGGTACAAGGGTTGAAATTCCAACATTTGACCAGTTTGGAAAACATGATAGGGAATATCATAGTGCTCAGCGCTCTACTGATTTGAATTGGAACATGAATGGTGGCAACATTCCCAGCCCAAACCCTACTGCCCCTAGAAGCACTTGGCATCGAAATAGAAGTATTTCATCATCTGGGTACCTTGCACAAGGATGGTCCGATGGAAAGGTTGATATCGCCCATAATAATTTTGGTAACACGCCTAAGAAACCACGTACTCAGGTCTCATATTCTTTGCCCTTTGGAGGTTTTGATTATAGTCCAAAGATTAGAGTTAATCACCAGAAAGGGCTTCCTTGCACGAGAATTAGGAGGTCAAGTGAGAAGAGATTGTCTGATGTTTCTCGAGGTTCAGGAAAAAACTTGGAGTTGTTATCTTGTGATGCAAATTTGCTAATTACACTTGGTGATAAAGGTTGGAGAGAATGTGGAGCACAGATTGTACTAGAGCTTTTTGAACACAATGAGTGGAAGCTTGCAGTTAAACTTGCTGGGACTACTAGGTATTCACACAAGGCGCATCAGTTTCTGCAGCCTGGGTCAACAAATCGTTATACACATGCTATGATGTGGAAAGGAGGAAAGGATTGGATATTGGAGTTTCCTGATCGGAGCGGGTGGGCTCTTTTTAAGGAGATGCATGAAGAGTGCTATCATCGTAACGTTCGCGCTGCTTCAGTTAGAAATATCCCTATCCCTGGGGTTTGCTTGATAGATGAATTCGATGAAAATGGAACAGAATTAGCATTTGTTCGCAGTTCTTCCAAGTACTTTCAGCAGGTCGAAACAGATGTTGAGATGGCTTTGGATCCATCACGTGTCTTATATGACATGGATAGTGATGATGAGCAGTGGATTTTGAAAATCCGCAGTTCTGTGGAAACTGGTGATAGTGGCCTGTGGAATATATCTGAGGAGCTGTTTGAGAAGATAATGGACATGTTTGAGAAAGCTGCATATTCTCAGCAGAGGGATCAGTTCACATCTGATGAAATAGAAGAGCTCTTTGCTGGAGTTGGCTCCATGGAAACAATTAAAGTAATCTATGAGCATTGGCGTCGGAAGAGGCTTAAGAGGGGAATGCCTTTAATCAGACACCTCCAGGTATCTTCAGAGTTAATTGTTTGTTTAATCTGTCATGAGTTTATTGCTTGCGGATCACTAATTACATGTTTTCGGCCGTTGTATAATATGAACTATTTGAGATTGCTTGTAATGTCTGGGTTTGTTGGAATTTTTCTAGGAGTAGGAAGTGCAATTTATTCAATAGGAGAAATGTGAATTACAAAGAGTACAGGTGAGGATATTAGAATAAAGCAAACTTGGTATTTTGCCCCTAATCATGAAGGGTAAAGAAAAAGCAAACTAGATCATTGTGGGGGGTTCGTATTCTTCCAAATCATCCAAAGTAGATCCTGAGTTCTAAATACTGCTTAAACGTAGAAGAAAATGGTGGAAGCAGAATGTACATTGTTATTTATGTGGGAGAGTTGTCGCCGTTTTAGAATAGAAATAAAATCTGGGTGATGCAGCCAGGCTAGTAGGGTAGTTTGACTGTGAAAGATGTGAATAACATTAAAGAAGAATTGAACTTGCTTTCCTTTACCCCCTTTTTCCCCTTTGGCAGTAATGGATTTTTTTTTTTTTAGGAAATGATACCCAGCTTCAAGAACATTTAAATTTACTCTTTCTTGTTTATCATCCTTCTGGTATTTGTAATATGCCATGCAATTGACCATTTTTCATAACTGTAATATGAAAAATGCACCAGTAATCTCCAAATGTTGTAAAAGAACCCTAAAATTCTATAACTGTAAATGCTCTGACACATTATGATGCCCCTTTGGTTAGGAAAGTACGGTACTATTCTTTTTGTGCAATGTGGGCGTGATTGTTGGGTTGGATTAAGGCATCTGACTCTGAGTGATTATGATTGATTCACTGAAGAGCTATGAGTCTAAACTAGTTCAGCGAGATAAGGTAGTTTAGCGACTCAATATTTCTGAATCAATATAACAATATTTTGAGTCACAAAAAGGTTTATAATATTTGTTCTTTTTTATATTGGGTTAACTTGGTGTTCTAAAAGACGGTCTAGGTGGCGCCTTACTGTCCCGATTTTGGAGAAAACAGTGACTTAGGCAGCTGTCGACGGAAAACTCCAAATTTACAGCAAATGATGGATTTTCTAGACACAAGAACACCAGAAATGGGTCTCCGGTGGTTTCTGTTTAGGAATAAGGGGCGCTTGTTCTGATCGGTGGGCTGAGATCAACAAACTCTAACCCTAACCCTAATTGAACTCAAATTTCTTAACCCTAACTCCAGTTGACATCAAATTGTCACAACCTAACTCAAACCGAACCTAAGTGAACCCAAATTTTTAAACCTAATCAAAAAAATTTGAATCAAAAATTCCGCCAGTGCCTAACGTTTTTTTAGAACCATGGGTTAACTGATCTTGCTACTTGAGAACAAGTTCCACTGTGTCATTTGGTAGTGTTGTTTTGTTTTTGCTGGCACTCATTTGCAATGATACATGAGCGGTTTGAGGTTTCCGGTTTCAATCCAATCAATTTACCATGTTTGGAAATCTGATATTTTCTGCTGGACAATCTGCTTTTTATATGGTTTTATGCACAGTGCTCAAGTGGGGTTTGGTTATGCTTGCATTAGTCTTGTGATTACTCTGTTTAATTCATTTTGTGGTAAGTTGACAACAATTTTTGATGCTGAATTGTTTTAAGGTACATGAACTAGTTTACAGTTTTTTCTACTGAACATGTTGTATTTTATTCTGCTACAATTATATTTATTTTTTTGCTTATATGTGTGTGATTAGCTCTCTAGATGCTTTTATCCGAAATTGGAGATGATGTCTAACATAGTAAACTTGGGTCTCTTTCAGCCGCCACTGTGGGAAAGGTATCAGCAGCAAATGAAAGAGTGGGAACTATCTGTGTCTAAAACTAACTCCAGTCTTCCCAATGGATGTCAGGGTAAAGTTGCCCCCATTGAAAAGCCGCCCATGGTTGCTTTCTGTTTGAAACCACGGGGCTTGGAAGTGCCGTACAAGGGCTCAAAACACAGGCCACACAGAAAAATCTCAGTTTCTGGTCAAAGCATTACTCTCCCAGGAGATCATGATTTCCATACTTTTGGTAACTTATTTACCGTTTCGAAATTTCACCAACTTACATTTTTATCCATTGAGTTTGTAACTTTTATTAATCTGGTTTTGTTCGGTGCACCAGGAAGGAGATTAAATGGGTTTGCTTTTGGGGATGAAAAGTTTGTATATCCTGGACATAACTATGAATATTTAGACGATTCCCTATTGTCTCAGACGTCACTGAGGGTATTCTCTCCAAGGGTATTTTCACCAGATGATGCTGGCAGCATCGGTTATTTCTCTCTAAGCAGTGATGGATTTGATAGAAACCTTTACCAGAAACTTCAGAGGAGCAAGTCAAAGAAATACGAATCATCTTATGACACACAGATGGTGGCTTCATACAATCAGAGGCTGATGGGCAGGAGAAATGGAATTCATCGACTGAATACTGGCTATTCTGAGTGGCCAAGACAGCGACATTTCTACTCCGATGGGTTTCAGAGGCATGGACCTGAAATGTTTGATCGTTCTGATCTTGATGAGTTCAAGTTACGTGATGCATCTGGTGCTGCTCAGCATGCACGTAACATGGCTAAAGTAAAGAGAGAGAAAGCTAAGAGATTGCTTTACAGAGCTGATTTAGCAATTCACAAGGCTGTGAATGCTCTCATGATTGCCGAGGCAATTAAAACTTCTTTTGATGACGTAAATAGTGATGGGTAGAACGACCAAATGAAAATGAGATGACAATGCCATCCCCTTCAGCCTTCATAGCTGCTGTCAAACAGGTCTTCAATAACATCACACATGGTATTTTTTTTGCTGGGATCCATCTAGTTTTTCCTCTGTTGATGGAAGAGGAGCCGCAGACATTAAGAGACAGTGAATTTTTGGCTTGCTGCCACATATCGCGGCGGATCTGTTGGGCAACTTCGCAATTTGCCTAGCCACTAGTTTATTTTTGTTCAAGCACTTCTGCAGGTTTACTCAGCTCACACCTGACTGTTGTGTATATATCCTGCAGGTAAGGGTGAGGGGTTTGTGGAATTTTGGCTGCCAGTCTTTGTACAGATTTTATTTTTCCTTTGATGTTAGTTTGGCCCAAAATAATACACCGCCCCGGCCCCCAATCAAGTCAAATAACAAGATGCAATCTCATTGAATGTGTATTAAAGCAGAGCCAGAGCTCATCTGAAAATGAGAATAGAAAATGCTGCAAGTAATTTTCTTATTCTGTAGTGACTAGCAAAGTGTCTTTTGCTCCCTTGTTTTTCGACATAATGTAGCTGTTCAAAAGTAGTAGATAAATATCCAGGTCAACACATCTTGATCTGGTCCTTGTGAGTCATTTATTTGCTTCTTTTTTTTTTTTTTTTTTAAAATATTATTTTAATATCCGTGATGAATTATTGGGTGATTTTATATTACTGTTGTATAGTAGAATTTTTCGGAATGCAGAAGTGAGAATCTTTAGAAAGAAAATTACCAATTTTAGTATGCTTTAGGCTCCGTTTGGCATTGATATTAGCAGCTTTCGGTGAACATTTTCAACTTTTAGGGGTGTTTCGTTTACACTCCCGAGTTTTGAGATACTATTTTCGGCAGCGGGGTGGCCGATAAGCCGGCAAGGAAAGTGGGTATAAATTTATCAAAAGAGACATGGCATGTGGGGTGTGTGTTTAAAAATAAAAAATATTTAAAATTTGAATCTCTCCTAAAATATAAAATGTTTTATGAAAATTTTACATATTATCGATCCACAAATTATAAGCTTTTAAATAAGATTATTGTCGATATATTTTTGACGAAAAAATTGGTAAAAAGTAACCCTTACATTTATAATAGAATAATGATTTCAAATTAGTCATTTTCAAACCCTCGTATCTCTTTCATCTAGATTCCAAATCGTAATCTGTAAAAATATTCATACACTCAACTTAAATACCCACAACTTTCATCAATGAACCTTTCTCAAATTCAGACTAACATAATGTCGAAATTAGCCCCATAATTATTACATCTCATGTACTCCACGTTGCCCTTTGTCATAGTCATATTTTTTTTTATCTTACTCACATTGGTGACTGAAAGTTACATTATTTATGTCTCAATCATGTTTTTACCTTAATCACATTAATTACCTAATCACATTAATGACCTTCAGTCAAATTAAGTATAGTCACAATAAATTTTAATTAGGTCACAAAAAACTCAACCATAGTCATATTTTTACCCACAATCATATTATGACTATCAGTTGGGTGATTGACAATTTAATAATAGGTGTGCCTCAGTCATATTATTGATCCTTAATCACATTGAGCATAGTCAGATTACCGATCCTCGGTCACATTTGTGACCTGTGTTATATTAGTTATCTCAGTTACATTATCAACCCTTAGTCACATTGGCGATCCTCAGTCATATTGGACACAATCACAATTATGACCTCAACCACATTGTCTACCCTTAGATACATTGCCTTCGATCACATTAAGCACAACCACAATTGTAACCTCAGTTACATTACTGACCCTCGGTCACACTTGTGATCTCAATCACATTAGTTATCTCATTTATATTATCGACCCTTAGTCACATTGATGAGTCAATTTTGTGATCTCAGGCACAATATGACTGTATTTTTTTTTATGTACAATCACAAAATGACTGTCAATTTTTGAATGTGTATTTAATATAATCATAAATGATTTCATTCGCACCAAAAAATCCAAGATGAATTAATATTTAGTGTGTATTTAAAAAAAAAAAAAAAGTGATTTCAAAACATAGTGTCCGAATGAGAAATGAGGGGTTAAAAAATATAATTGGGATTGTCCCTCACCTCATTTTTTAAAGCAAAAAAAAAAAAAAAAAAAAAAAATATTATTCACATGAAGTGTTTCTTTTGCCTTATAAGGGTAAAATGGAGAAAAAAATTAGGATAAATCTCTTATCAGTTAAAAATAACTAAAGATGAATAAAACTTAAAATCTTGAAATTAAAGATGAAACAAGTTAAGAGATATGTTTTTTTTTTTTTTTTTAATAATAAGTCATGAGAAATATTTTTGATTTCATGGGAAGGAATCGGGTGGGTGTAAATCACTCCTTTGAAATGCATTTTTTTTAAAAAAAAAGTAAAATCTTAATTCGTTCAAACATTTATGTTCAAATATGTAGTCACATAGTAATTTTCTAGTAATCGCATAAAATTATATCGAAATTAATTTTATTAAAAAAAATTAATCCGTAAAATTTAAATGATGGGCCGGGCTTATTTAAGAGAGAGGTTGAAATATATACAAGAAATCAGACCGGGTCCAAACCGAGAATCCGAACCGTTATATAACCGAAAGCAAAGAAAGAGAAACTCGTTCGCTCCCTCCCTTCAGCCTTCAAATTAAAACTCAGCCGGTATGTTTCAACGGCTAAAAACGGTCACAGAACCGTTATTGCCGCCAAATATATCTCTCTCTCTTTCTGTTATACACGTGGCGCTTGCTGAATCGTCCAATCCGTATGATTCTTTACTACAATTCATTTCCCTTGTATATATCTCCATTTCATATCAAAAAAAATTTGCATTCTTGTGTCTACATTCTGTTCGTACAAGGTCTGTTTCTTCTTTCTCTCTAGTCTTTACTTTCCGTTTGGTTACTCAGAAAAAAAAAGAAAAAAAAAATGTTGAATCTTGATACATATTGTGTTTTTTTATATTTGATTCTTGTATTAAATTATCGTTAATTTTGAGCATCTTCTTGTGGCCAAACATATAACCTCTTTAACTGGATTAAATTTTTTTTTTTTTTGAATAGATCTGACTTGTGATGAGCTTTTAAAGCTTTTATGTCACGTGTGTATTTATAATTGTGTTACTTGTGTATGGTTAAGATTCAATTTTATACGGTTATAATTATATATTAACTGATTTATATATACTGGTTAAATTTTGATGGATAAAAAAGGTTTGGTTGCTGAAAAAAAAACTCTTAAAGATTTTTATGTCACGTGTATATATATAATTGTGTACGATTAAGAAAAGAAAATGTTGTCTTTTATTTTAATCTTTAGATAATTCTCCCTTTGAGCTTTTTTTTTTTGTGCCGAAAGAAAAGAATATTTTTAGTGATTAAGTTGGTTCTTAATAATTGGATGAAAAGGTGTGATTTCAATGAGAAAAACTGGGAATAAAATAAGTGAAGATGAAAGAATCGAGGGGATGATACGAGGTCTTTTGAAGCTTCCTGAGAATCGAAGATGTATCAACTGCAACTGTTTGGTATGTTTTTGTTCTCTTTTAAAGCATCTTTGTCTGTTTACTGGTTCCTACATTTTGCAATATTCTAATAATTTCAGTTTGAGAGATTTAGATGTTAAATTTTCCATTACATTTTGCTTCTTATTTTCTTGATAGATTTACATGATACTAGATCTAACATATGTTGCTTATTGGCAGGGTCCGCAATACGTTTGCACAACGTTCTTGACTTTTGTTTGCATGAACTGCAGCGGAGTACAGTAAGTGTTGAATTCTGCTCATTTTCCCATTTTCCCAGTTTCAGCAATTCAGTCTTGGTGCATAGTAATTACAGACATTCTATATGATTCTGATATGAGTGTTTCTAAGTTGGTATTAGTTATTACCATGTGGTTTATGTAAGAAGTAAGCACTTATAACTTTATATCTGTTCTAAAATATTCCAGTCGCGAATTCACGCATCGAGTAAAGTCGGTGTCAATGGCTAAATTTTCTGCAGATGAAGTTAGTGCTCTTCAAGCAGCAGGAAATGAGGTTTGCATGGCTGCCTAATACAAATTAAATTTGTCATTGTTCTTTTCTATAAGCTTGATGATCTTCTATGCTTTTTCTTTTTTATTAGTCTAACTTGAATTTTATTTTCATAGAGTGCCAGGCAAATTTATCTAAAGAATTGGGATCCTCAGCGTAATTCTTATCCTGATAGCAGGTATTGCACATCTTTTCTTATGTTAGTTTGATACTACAAGGGTATTTCTTTTGATTCACATGTTTTCTTCCAGTAATCTTAATAGAATCCGGGATTTTATCAAGCATGTCTATGTGGATAGAAAATACACTGGTGAGAAGACTGACAAGCTCCCAAGGCTGAGATTGGTACACTTCCATTTATACCCATGAGTCGAATGCAGTATATTTTAGTTCCTTTTATGACTTTGTCATTTTGAAAGTATTGTCGATACTGAACTGCTTATAATAACTAGTAAGAGCAAAATCCAATTTAATAAATTGGACCTGTTTTAATGTTGTACTTGTGAATTAGTCAAATTTCTTTTTACTTCCACCCTGGTTAATGCTGCCTCCAGTTTTAAGGCTGTCTTGTCTGTATTAGAGTGAAGAGGAGGATCCCTATGAAAGTAGGAAGGTTGCTGCTTATCTTGGTGAATTTAGAAGTCCACATTATGAGAGCAGATATGAAGAGTCTTCTACTGGAAGATCTCAACATCGTGGAATAAGCAGTGACAGAAGTTCGGGATACTATAATGAGAGAAGAAATCCCAGATTCTACATTGAGGAGACAAGAAGTCCCGGATATAACCAAGAAAATCCAAGATTTGGATGCCGCCCCCGGAAAAGTCCTGCCCGCTTTGAGATTGTTGATGACAGGTTTCGAGATGATGTATCAGGAAGTCGCAGGCGATCTGATAACCACGGCTCGACAAATAGAGAATACAAGTCTGGATGCATGTCTCCTGAATGCCAAAAGAACACAGGTGGCTCCAGGACCTTGGTGGTTCGCCCTATTAAAGAAATTTTAGGTAAAAATGCTCCTTCTCTTGAGGTAGGCAAACAGCCAAAATCACTTGAAGTAGGCAAACATCCAAAGGAAATTGAAGGCAAGGATGCTAGTGATTCTGCTAATAATCAGGTAGGCAAAGTAATGTTAGGTATGTGTGCTGTCAATAATATGCAGTTTGCTTAATATCTACTCTTTTAATGGCCTGTTATCATTATGTCTTTTCTTGCACATCTTTAACAAATATAATAGATTTCTTTATTCAATACATTGTAATCGGATAAGATGGCATTTTCTGAAATTCCTCTTCAACTTTTGTTTATTTCCTTCTTTGATCTTTCTGGTGTTTTTGTGTGTACCGAGTAATGACTGCTCAACACTAACTTTCAGAATATATATAATCTATTTTAACTTTCGGTATATGCCTGAGAAAAGTTTCAATTACTTTTCATTCCAAACTTTTGCAGCTTGAATTTTGTTGTGTTCTGTTGGTTTTGGAGCCTGTCATTCCCTCTTTTGTGATGCCCTTATCCTATTAGTTTTTCCTCTTTCTAGAAGATTTCACCATCTGGTAGCCAGCAACGTGACAACGGGAATCCAGTGGAAGAAGAAAAAGCACATTCAGAAAGCTTGGTGGATTCAAATACTGATCCAGAGCCCATTGACACTGCAGCACCAGCACTGCAAACACAGCCTATAACTCCTAGTGATGGTGACAACCAATCTTCAAATGAACCTCCTGCAAAGGAAAAGGCACCTGTGGCCGCACCACCAAATACTTTGGAATTTCTATTATTTGAATTGGGAGCTCCCTTCATGCAAATTAGTGATGATACTCCTTCAAATGTGTCTGGAAGCAACACGCCTGCAGTTGGTGCTGCAATAACTAGTGATGTCAGCACTTCCACAGCTGCATCAATTGCTAATGCGCAATCAACTGGAGGGAACATGCCTGAAGCTAGTGTTTCACCTACTGCACCTATACAGCAAACGCTAATGCTACCCAGTTGTGCTGTAACGGCATCAACTACCGATACCCCAGTCCAACAATCTGGAGGCAGCATTCCCTCAGATAATGCTTCACCAGCTGCAACATCAGGGCAGATGTCAACATTACCCAGTAGTTTTTCTGGTTCAACAAATGCCTCAACCACTAATCTGTTGGTGCAACCATCTGGGAGCAATGTGCCAGTGAGTAGTGCTTCACTAGCTCCATCTTTAGGGAAGATGACTCCGTTACCTAATAGTGTTGGTGACTCTACAACTGTCTCCACTGACATGGTGCCAGTATCTTTCTTTAATGAAGGTCCTCCACAGGACACACCTGATATTAGTGTTGATTCTGCTGGCAAAGTTTCTGATGTGCAACAGTTAAATGGCTTGCAGCAGCATCAGCCTCTGGCAACCTCTGCAGTAGGTAGTAGACACATTCCTGCGCAACAGACAACTACACCTATCGGACCTCCAAATAACCAGGTCAGTATTGGAGTTAATTTTTGAAAAATTTCTGATGAAAAAGAAAAAGACAGAAACATAAAAAACCGTCAGTTTTCAACAGATCACAGGGGCTTTATTTATAAGTCTGTGCTCGCAAGATATAGAATTATGTTCCAAGGATAAATATGATTATGATGGTGGAGTTTTAATCTTAAAGGAATTTATTGCGAGGTTCTAGAGCTCTCCAGTAACTGTCTGCAATGGCACGTATCTTCTAGGAAGTTTTACGAGTCAGAAGACTTAATCTGTGTAGCAGAACGGAAGAAAACACAAAATACATCTTTTCTGGAAAAGTTTATATTTGTTTCAAATCCTTCCCACACGTGTTTATTTATGAGTTCTTCTCCCCCTTTGATGAAAACATCCAATTACTGAATATGGAAAACCTCATTTTAGCATTCTTGTGGGGATTTACTTCAGGAGGATTTCATAAACCTTTTGCTCCTTGTGCATATCTGCAGCCATGGGCATCGTTGCTTGTACCTAACAATCAAGGATCTTCTAGTGCTTCTTCTGAACAATCATCTATAGCTCTCTTAAAACCAGCACAAGACACCAGTTCAAGAGTTGGATCTGGGTCTCTTGCAGTGGAAGCAAAGTCTACTGGAAGAAAGGAACTACCAGCGGTGAGTCTTGCCTTATTTTAATTGCTTCAGGTACTTCATTAAGTCTTAATAATGTACATTTGATTCTTTGCAGGACCTTTTTACTGCAAGCTATACGCCAGTTCATGCATCGGTTCCACATTGGCAAACTGGTCATGCTCATGCCATGGGATTCAATATGCAGTACTATCCTAATGCAGTGGTATCTCAGGTACCAGGATGATTTAGCTGTAAAGTTCTCTTTCTACTCCTGATTAATGTAATAAGGTTACTCATCTGTCGCTATGGGTCAACGTTTCCAGCTTGCACCAGCTTATTCCAACTCAGCCAAATCATCAAATCCATTTGATATTGGCAGTGATACAACTCCAGCGCAAGTGCCTCCGGTATGGACAAAACAGTCAAAACTGTTGTGTAATATAATAGTGTCAATGATTTATTTCCTTTTCCTCTTGTGCTTTTCTGAATTTTATGAAGTAAGAAACCATGGTCTTATGCGCATTCTATATTATATTGCTCTGAAATTGACTCGATTCGTAAGGAAAAATGTGAATATGATTGAGAACCTAAGTAAAAATTACATACAGGTCCTAAATTATAACATGGAAACTAAGTTTTCAAAATGTCTACTTATAGGAATTCCAGATACAGTAACTGTTAGGGAGATCTCGTCTGTTCAAGAAGATTGTGATGAGATTCATCCTTAATTGCGTTTGCTGTATCTTTTACACATTTATATCACAGGTCTAACCGTAATCTACTAGAATTGTTTGGATTGTTAAAAAGCAAATGGTCTGTTTTGGTTGGTTTTACTCTTTGGGGCATATGACATTTTTGGTTTCTGGGTCCATCATATATTATTTTTTGTGCGATTGTTTGTGAATTTATTTGTTGTATGCTTGTTTATTTAATTATATAAAATGTATATAAAACAAATGGAACTTGTTGTAACCATAAAAATGTTTTATTTATTATGTAGTTTCCATCCACGGTGTCTCTGCAAGGTGCACTCCCAAATGCGAGCTCAATGTCGACATCCAATGCTGCTGGCCGCTCTCTGGGGTTGATGACGCAGCAATCGCCATCTTATGCATCTGCAATGCATCCACAATCTCTTCCTGCCTTATCACCGGACATGTCTTCTAGTAAATTCGGTTCACTATCTTCTAGTTCTGCCAAACATTGTTCATTTTAATTTGTTTTTTTTTTGACTCATTTATAACTTTATTATCCCAGGTGCATTCATGGGGCAACAAGTGCATATGAATATGATGCTTAACAGGTACCATTTTCTTCTTGATATCCTAGTATTTGAGATCACTGTTTATCAAATTACACAGTCTCTTCAGTAATAAATTTGCTAACATCTCTTAGACTATATGCTCCTTCAATCAATATGCTTCCTTTACGCTTGTGACGCAAAAAATAAAAATTGTAGCAGAAAAATTATGTACATCATTTGAGAATATGAGTTGTGATGTAAGTTGTAAAGACAATGGTGCATTTTACAGGCTTCTATTATGTGTAGTTTATATATATATATTTAACTCCACAGTTTCTTGAATACCTTTGCAGACTGCAAGGAATTGATGGTTTTGGTGGCAATAGATCAAACACACCGCAGCAACAAACTGGTGGATACCCTGTACCTGTTGCCACAATTTCATATTCAATGGGAGGAAACCCGTTCGGATAGAAAAGGAAACGAAAAGAATACTATCTCGATGCATACTCGTATATAGTTTTGGACATTTTGGTCTCCCTGCATCTTTGGAGAAAGGAATTGCTTCATTCTGGTGAGTTAACAAACCATATGTACTGAAATGTTAGGGTGTCATCTATATCTGTTTGAATATGATCAAGGTTTTCTAATGTTGCATAGGCTGCTTTCATCAGTAATGAAATGCTGAACTTATAGTAGTACAATAATTTTTTTGTCAGTTTCGACTGCGAATCATTGTATTTATTGAACAAAAGAGACAAGTGTGTAGACATTTTGATATGCTAAAGAAATTAGTTGAAGTTTACGGGTTTACACGAGACAATATAGTGGAACAAGATTGATGATCTTCAGTGAGTTTTCTGATCTTAAGAAGCACATGAACAACAATCCCACACACAAACCCAAGTGCGGCACTTGATCCCACAAGTGAAACCGCTGTGCATACAAGCATCACGAAGAAATCTTCCTTCGAGTTCATATCCCTCGCAGCCATAGCTAGTTCAATCCCAGCAAACAAGAGCAGAACTCCTAAAACCCCAACAGGAAACTGATCCAAAACAATCACCAAAGAACTTCCTAAAACCAAACCCAAGACCATTTTGGCTGCACCGAGTAGAGCCACACAGCCACCACTTCTTCCTCCAAACTTGTACTGCCCAGCTAACCCACCGGCGCCATGGCAACAAGGCATGGCTCCAAACCAGCACCCTACCAAGTTCATTAGCCCTACGGTAACAGAAACCGAAGTGGCTGAAAAGTGTTTCCCTGGAAAAAGATCAGCTGACAATTTGCATACAGCAATCACAGAGTTTAATACTGATAAGGGAAGTTGAGGGATAGTGCCCTTTATAAAGCCTTCTTTCCATTCATGCTTGGCTATTTTCACCACCTCAATACTAGATGGTCCAAAGTTAATATCTTTCACAACACCAGGCCTTCTTACAAAAGCCAAAATCACACCCAACAAAAATACAATAAAAGCTGAAGGAAGTGAAGCTATAATTCTCCTCAATCTCCTCCTCTTAGGCCTTGTTGCTTCTTGATCATCAGCTTCTCTTTCAGCACTGTGCTCACTTTCCTCACCTGCCCCATTAACAATTATTATAAAACAAGCACATACAATAGCCAAAACAAGCCCATCAAGCCCCAACCAATGCCTATTCCCTTTAGCCTTAGACTTGGCAAAATCCTGAACTTTTCTTATGTACTTAACAGCACTCATTGCAAATGACAGCCCCTGTGAGAGCTGAATTCCTCTAACAACAGGCAAAGGAATAAGTTTGTAAGCTAACTGCATCAACCCTGTGACACCCAAAACTAACAGAATCCCCCCAGTACAAATCCCTGCTGCCATAATTTCTGGGATGCCAAAATCTGAACCGTTTGATATTGCCACAGCAGCAATTGATTTCATGGGCTGCACTGGCATTGGGACCCCATAGATTGCACCTGTGACAATGTTGTAAATGCCAGTGAATATCAATGTTGTGCCCAAGTCAAGGTCCTTGGCCAGTGTCAAGGCCAAAACTATAGGAATGTAGGTGCCTAAGTCCCCCATTGCACCATTTATTTCTGCCCATTTTGATTGAAAAACAAGATTGTTTTTCACCTTGTGGATGATTTTTGAAGGAAAATTTGATGTGAGTGGTGTGTTGTTTGTTGTTTCAGGTGAGTGCTGAGAGGTTTGGTGATGTGGGTTTTGATTGTTTTGAGACTCCATTGGAGTTTTGCTTACAAGTGCACATAATGTCAAGGAATGTGGCTTGTTATATATACTTCAAAGGTGAAATATTAATGTAGTGGATATGGAATATTATAGATTTGACTTCCTTTTTTGTTTATGAATATGAGCCGTTGGTTGAGGCCAAGGCATCTGATCCCCGAATATTTATAATTTTACTAGTGACGTATAAAATCGCATGTCCTATGGAATAAAAAGTCTATTTGGGATAACATGAAATTTCAAATTTTAATTTTAAATTTTGAGTCAGTATATATGAGATTAAGATGATTTTTTGTCTTAAATTCTAATCTTTTACTTATAAAATTCTGAATTTCAATTAAGATTCGATATCCGAATCATTCAATCTGTGATACAAGATAATTTTTCATTACGATTTTCATATCTAATGTGAAATAATGTCAAAACTTGATTAAATAATATATTATTGAAAATGATGTGCATATTGTTAAATACCTCAGGATTAGTCATTAGTGGCCTTTTCATGTAATCCAAAAGCTACTTATTATAAGCACATCCAACCTTTGACCAATTGACCTTCAATGTAAATTTTAATTTCATCATTGGTTTATGGGGGAAATATTTTTTTTTTGGAAAGTTTCAATAGATACTTATTCAGTTATTCATTCATTAAATTAATATCGTACATGTATTTATTTGTTACGTTGGTTTGGTTTTAGAGGGATTATGTGATAAGAATTTAATAAGAGAAAAGGTAAATACACAAAATTCGGAAAATAACAAATCTGAATCCGAGATTTCATGCTCCCATTCCGGTTACCCAAATTTGGATTTTAAATAAAATATATATAAGATTCTATATATATATATATATATATATAGAATTTTTTAAAAAATATAAATATAAGTAGAAAAAATATGTATCTTCGTGTAAAAATAATAATAATAATAATCAAGATTGGTATTGGTAGGCAAGAAAATGTCTCAAATGGTCTATCAAAATTTTACACAAAGCTGAAGGAAATTTTACAAAATTGACCTGTTTAAATACAGAATTAACCTCAATTTCATTAAAATATTTTTAACAGCCAAAAAAATATATATATATACTTTGACCAAATTATCCTTAATTTAAAAATTAAAAGAAATGATATGTAATTTTTTAATATAGTATTATTTAATTTCAATTTCACTTAATAATTTTATTAAAAAAAAATAATCATAAATAATTTATTATTTATATTACACATCATATATGTACAGATAATTAAATATTTTTAAAATATTTTTTTTTCCCCAAACGTTTGTTTATTTAATCAAATATAACGTCTTTCATTTTCTCACAACACATAGCTCATGTGTGCCTCCTGAACAAACACTCATTGATGAAAATGAGTGCCCGTTTAGGTGCCTTTTAAATTTAGTATGAAATTTTTTATACTATTAAGTGAAATTGAGATAATATGATAATTGATTAAAAAATAAATTTAATAATGATAAAAAAACAAACCGAACGGTGCCAATTTTCATCAGTAGGTGTATGTCCATGAGTTCACTCAAAATAAATGAGAAATGAGCGGGCACGCCCAAATCATGTGTTTTGAGAAATTGGAAAATATTATATTTGATTAAATGAATATTTGGAATAATTAAAAAAATTAAAAATATTTAATTATTTCTACATATGTGATGTGTGGTATAAATAATAATAAAAAATTGGATTAATTTTTTAAATAAAATTATTAAGTGAAATTGAAACTAAATAATACTAGATTAAAAAATTATAAAAAATAATAATAAATATTCGGGCGGCCATTTCTTTTAATTTTTTTATTATTATTATTTTTAAGTTAAGAATAGTTTGATCACGTTATATATTTTCGGTTTGTCAAAAATATTTTGTGAAGTTGAGGTTAATTTTATATTTGTCCAAATCAGGTCAATTTTGTAAATTTCTTAGGAATTGACTCCCAGAAGTTCTTTGGTTGGGTCTTCAAAAATTTAACTTGGGTCATGGATTGGGTTAAATGGGCCACTGACCCATTGACAACCCAAAGCCCAAATTCATCATTATCAATAGGGTTGGCAATTAGGTTCGGGCCGGCCGGGCCCACCGGACTTCAATCCAACCATTTTCTTATAGGACTAGGGCCTTAATAATAAAACTCTTTTGTTAAAGGGTCGGATAACGACTTTTAAAATAAAAATTCGGCCTCGTCCTATATTACATACAATTTAAAAATATACATATATGTTTATATCATTATATGTTTACAATTTAAAATTATTTATTATTAATATTGTTTAATGCACTAATGTAGTGTTGTATGATTTATTATTATTTTTTTAACTTGTTTAAATTATATTATTATCACTTGTTACTTTCTTAGTATTTCTTTAATAATTATAACTTATAATATATTTTACATGGTGTAAACTTTTGAAAAAATCATTTTATAATGAGGTTTTTGACAATTTTTTTAAAATACAACTATTTAATTAATATATTTTTTAAAAAAAATTAGGGTCGGGCAAGGCCTGAGCTCGACCTCATATCAAGCGGGCTAGAGCCCGAGCCGGGCCTCTCATAAATAGACATGATTTTTGAGATCTTGAACTTTGATATATTTTAAGAGACAGAGTCAGGGCTTAGCTAAAGCCCGGCTCATTGCCAACCATAATCGGCAAGTAATGATGTATCTATATTCTTTATAGTAAATTGACTAAATTCGCAAAATGTAAAATGAAAAAGGGAAATTTTCATTTTCCCACACAAAGAAATGTTGAAGTTCGGTTTTAATCAAAAAAATTTTAAAATATTTAATTTTTCATCTAAAATTTTAAAAAATATTTAATTTTCCACCCAAATGTTAACACCATTAGAATTTTTCTGACATCGTAAGAGGATTCCGGTCATTTGATAACGTCAAGGTGGAAAAGTGAATAAATTTTTTACTTAAATTTTTTTAGATGGATTGTGAATTGTAAATGTTATTTTTGAAGTTAAATAGATATTATTTAAGTATGAATGTTTTTTTTTTTTTTTGGATTTAGATATATGAAAATCCGCACATATAATACTTCATTCAAATACATAAAAATGTAATGCATATCTAAATCTGGATCCACCTATATCCTAATTTGCATTTTGTGAGACAATTATTTTTTTCTTTTTGTCATTTTTATAGTGAAAGTTATATTTTCTCATTCATTTACACATGAATACTTTATACAAATAAATTTGGATCCGGATCCAAGCATATCTTAGAAATTTAAATATCAATTTGTATATTTTGAATGCGAATCCAGATTTTTTTAAAGATATAACTATCATCCCTACGCATATAAACACTTGAAAAATCATAATTATTCACTTGAAATTTTTCATTATTTATTAAAGTGTTCTTTTTTTACCTGAAATTTAAAAAGTGATCACTTTTCCATCGCAAATTTAAAGAATGTTCATTTTTCCACACTGATGTTATCAAATGACCGAAATACTCTTACGATGTCAGCAAAATTCTAACGATGGTAACGTTTGGGTGGAAAAGTGAACACCTTTAAAATTTCAAAGGAAAAACTGAACATTTTAATTTTTTTTTTAACATAACTGAACTTTAATTATTCTTTGAAGGTAAGATTGATAATTTCTTAATGAAAAATAAAAAAATAAAAAAAATTTATAAAATGTTGAGGCAAAAGGAAATTTATATAGGAGACGCAAAGGTTTTAGTGAAAGTACAAATAATCACTAAGGTTTTCTGAGCAACACATAAGTTTTTTTGTTTAGTATCAACAACAACTTGTTTGTTAGCAGTGTTACAGAACATGACGACTTTAAAATGATATTTTTATTAAACTGTTTGGTATAATAACTCCTTAATATAAAATAGAAAAATTAGATATTGTAGTGATATTATCATAATCCTGGAATAGCGCAGAGATAATTTTTAAAAAATAATTCAATAAATATAATAAATTGCTAACCACTATTTTTTTTTTTTTTGCACTTAAGTTAAGTGTCCGATTAAGTGATTCATTTTCATTATCAACAAACTCAATTGTGTTTTTTTACAAAGTTTTGCGATTCAAAGCTTGATAATGCTACATGTTATGCTCAGATAAAATGCCTACTTCAAGAATAAACAGCTTTTTTAAATCCCATTTAGAAGAAAAAACGATTGCAATGTTCATGTTCAGGATTCTTGTAGTCTCGATTCAGCACAATTTTTAAATTAATATTAGGTTCGGAAGCATATAATTTTTTTTTTTTTTTTAAATGTTTAGTATTTTGTTGCATTTTTAAGTAGTTACTGTAGTACAAATATTACGGTAGTTACAAGGAAATCCGAATTAGACTTAATTTTAGACCAGTAGACCCTCTCGGCAGACCCTGAAATTAGACCCTCACGTCAGACCCACAGAGCAGACCCACGCTGCAGAGCTTGAGAGCAGAGGCAGACCCTGAGAGCAGAGGTAGAGCCTGAGAGCAGAAACAGACGTTGAGAGCATATGCAGACCCTGAGAGCAGAGGCAGACCCTGAGAGCGGAGGCAGACCTTGAGAGCGGACCCTGAAATCAGCAACTGACGTTCCAATAACCAAACCAGCAAAGAAGATCAGACCCAAAGTTTAACTATTCTGAGGCTTGTTGATGTCAACAATATCCTTAAAACAAATTCGTCCTCTGCCGAAGGTGCAGTAGAGCGTGAGACGATTGTTTCCCAAGATACAACGGAAAACGAACGAGTATGGGCACCATCAAAACCCGTTACCAACGAACCACTAAAGTGTTTGAACTCTTCCAAAAACAAAGAACAACAGAGAACTATTTTTCCTTCAAACCGAATTCGTGAGTTTTTTTATCTTGTCACTTAAAACCGAAAACAATGCTTTCTATATATAGAAGGAAAAATGATAAGATAAGTATGTCATTAATCATATTAATGAGAGACCTTTCGATTGACGGCATTCGTGTATGCAGGTGCACACGAGTCAGGCCTGATAGGATTATGATTTGCACCCCTGCGCGCGCACGTAGAGAGAGCCTCTATCCTTATAACACTTAACCATCTAAATATGAGTAATCATATATAAAGACACTTTCTTTTAAATAGTTTTCCCATGTGGGACAAGCACATTTTCCTTTATTATCCAATACCAATGGGTGAACTTTGCGCAATAATTTCTCATTCACCCAAGCACCATTTTAAGCATATGAATATACCATTTCGAACTACTCACGGAGGAGTATCCGAATCATTCAATAACAACCACTAACACGAAGTGGACCATGCTTAAAATTGTACCTCAAATAGCTTACTCATAAGCATATTTTCCAACATTTACCTGTTGTAATTACTGATTTTTTTATTGATGTTCATTGTTTTGAATTGCAGATGCCGGGAATAGAGGACATTCTTAACCTTCCAGTACATGATCCTCCGTGTGCAGAATTTTCTGCTGCTGAAGTGGGTAAAAGTGGAAGGTGGGGATGATATGGCTCTAATTTTTTTGAAATCGTTAGAAACCACTAAGATTTAAGCGGAGTAGATAAAATATTGTATTCGAACCACTACCTCAATCAAAATTATATCATGAATCTTATACTATCAAGTCACGCCCAAGGAGACGATATGGCTCTAATACCTTTTGCCAGAGTGGAAGATTTCGTGAAAGGGGAAAATCGTCCAATGAGGAATGCCCTGCTAACTTCCGCATTAAAAGATCAGAAGGGAGCATCAGTAAACCAAGGGTTGATGGTTATCTTGAATATACATTGTATGTTGTTTATTTGGTTTTGGTACTTAATGAACCCTTTTAGTTTAGTTCTTTTTTTTTTTTTTTTAACCTCCAGACAAAAATTCCATTAATTATATGGCAGTGTGTGTGTGAATGATAGTTTTTTGTTGATGGAGTGGAGGTAATATTCCATCCTCCAGCATTTGCGTAAATATGCATATATATCATGCAAATCCAACTTTGGAAAAGGAATATGTCAATTGTACAAATCCCTAATTGCATTACTAGTTTATAAATAAATAAAATAATTGGCAGATACTTCTGTTCCGATTATTGGGACAACGTGTCCGGTAATGGTGATAGCTCAAATGCTACTGGGAAAGGGAGTAGATAAAGGAGACATCACATGATGAGAGGTTGCCTTTGCCATTTTACTGTAAAGCGATTGTTCTCTGGTTATTTCTAATCATAAGGAAGCATGTAGATAAAACAAGGGCAGGGCACCATGTCATGGGATACGTGACGTGATAGAGATTCTGTAGGAACAAGAGCTATCTATGCTTCCTGAATCTCCGAGGATTTACCCTAGAAAGTGATCTCTATGTTTTATGTTGGAATATCGTTGGCACTGGCAGTGGCAGATGCAACAGATGCTCCTCCATTCAGGAAATAATGGTTTGATGGCCTTCCATTCAACTTTTGTCTCGAAGATGCTCAAGGTATTTTTCCTTTGTTATGATATGTCAGTAGTTAGACTAGTGTAAAGCTATTAATGATGATAAGAAAATTTAATGAAGCTATTTTTTTCCTCCTTTAAAAGTATCCCATATCTAATCTGCTTGTTTTTTTTTTTAAATTTATCCCAGAATGCAATTCCAGTTGCCTAGATCATTACTTCCTCTTTTGTTGGTTAATATATTCATAAATGGATTGGTGCTCTTGCTGAAAGAATCCATACCAAGGATCCCAGATGGAGACTTAGTGCCTTCTTAGTGGACGATCGATCCTTATTTTGATATTTTTACCATTAGGTAAATATTTAATCACCTTCCAAGTTTGTTCCAATAAATTTATATTTTGTAAAATCTGGCAATACAGTGCCTAGATTATGCTGGCAGGGAGAGTTTTCAATGTCGGATCCTACTATGCTCTTGGCATGTACGCCGTGTTTATTCCTGCATTCTTAGCTTACTATCTTGTTAGATTCCGTATCATTTAATGTCTTTTGTAGTTTATTTTATGTTTTATTTGTAGAAAGCATGGGAACATGGGCCCAATGTTGTGGATGCAATCGAAGAATTCATGCAAGTATATGATCGATGTGCCTTTATGAATTATTTCAAGAGTCCTGGCTACCATATATTGGTACATGTTCATTTATTCTGTTTATTGAATTCTGAGTGTGATATCTTTGATTATGAACTATAACCCAATCTTGTGTGAACCAGATTGCTTGTTGAAACCATTAAAGTTTTTGACAAAGACAAAAGTCCTCACAGGCATTTTGATGAGTTGGTATTGTTTCTTCAAACATTGAACAAATTACGACCAAGACATCAGCCCTCAGAGGCATTTTGATGAGTTACATTGTTTCTTCAAATATTAAACTAATTCTTTTTCTTGTCTCGTAGATTGTGGGTTTCTGGTATATGTTCTCTCATCATGGCCGGTCCAGAGTCCCTTGCTGCAATTGAGACATGTCACCTAAGTTTGAAATCCAAGCTCTTTAATGAGCAAAATGCTAATTTCTGGCCCAGAGTTGACTGGTTGATACACACCTTAGCGACTGAATTTCATTCGTCATATTGGTAACATCGATATATAGGAGACTGGCTATTTTACAAATCTGAGAGATGACTCGACTCTTTCTCAAGCTCTACACATTCCAAATGTCAATGTAATATCAGATGAGCAAAATCTCCATCTTAAAATCATCTCTCAAGCTGACAGGACCGTAGCATATATATAATTGGATGGAACCCTGGTTCGGAATTCTCACTCTGTGATTGCCCCTGGTCAAGGCTGGGAAATGTCTGCGTACATGTCGTTATGTTGGCAATAATTGCTTTCCTTTCTGTAGAACCCCTCCAAATGATCCTCTTGTTCTTGAGCACACTATTGTACATGCAACACACTTGCAACGGGACATCAAAGGCTTGGAAGAATTGTCTAATAGTGGGCTGTTCAGCCGTTGCCTCTCGAAGTCAATCCTCCCTATAAAGGATAAGTAATAAATAAGTTATATTATACACTAAAAATTGAATTTTTTCTGAATTCGAGGCCCTCTAATTTTGAGTTAAATTTGAGGATCTCAACCACTGAATCCTAGTTGGTCCAAATTTTACGACGGGGATTACTTTCTTAGTAACCATGTTCCTCTTAATAATTAAAAATATATATGTTGATGGTGTTTTTAGGCACTATATAATTTAAAGCAGCACGGTAGGGACAAAAGGGTAATTCCCTTCTTGATCAAAGTCATTAAATGTCGACCCGGTCACATGAGTATTATAAACAGTAAGAGACCGAGCACTTTAAACAGTAACCGACCACTTTGGATCAGCGACCGGGCATTAATCAGATCGGCAGAAGCATTCTTAGCTCGAAGGATCATGATGACCGACCTCATGAAGACCGGCCATCCGGCGAGACGTGCTTCAGAAGATAAGAAATCTTATTCCTACAGGATAAGATATTTAATTATCCTACTTCCATGGGGTAAAATTGATAAGTCAACATCCTAAAGAGAGTAAAGATAGTTTTGATTAGGAATCCTTATGGGAAAATAGAATTGTTTCAACTAGGAAACCTTGTAGGAAAAGAAAATCATCTTAGACTGGGAATTCTTGTACAAGTAGGAATCTGATTTCTATACTATTATAAATAGGAGGGTAGAGTATGCATAAGGGACATGAACATCATCATCAAAAAAACATCAGAATCAAGATCATCAAAAAATCATTGTTGAGAGACTTGTAAACACAAGAGACGCAAGTTTCAGTAATAAAAGAGAAGTTCAGTTTGTGTCTGTGGACGTAGGTCGGATCCAAATCCGCCGAACCACGTTAAATCTCCTTGTCGATTGGCGTATTTTCTGTCTTTTGCTAAGTTTGCTTTCGGTTTCCCATATAACCAAACAAATTCACCGTTGAAGGAGGATTACCTCGGAGGTAATATTCCCATATTACCCTGAGACCAAAATCAGCCGTCAACAGTTGGCGCCGTCTGTGGGGAATCCTACAAAAAGCAACTCGCGTAAAGACAGATGGCGGAAGGCGGAAACCAACAATCATCAGGGAACTCGGCTGCAGACCGGATGGAAAAAATCGAGGAAAACCTTAGGAAAGATAGGGAGGAAAACCAAACTCTACTAAAAACCATAGTAGACCGGTTGGAAAGGATGGAAGGAGCACACGACGGAAAATTCGAGGCCGGGACTAGCCGACGAAGGAATGAGATAACGGAAGGAAAGAGAATTATCGATACAAGCGAAGACGACAGACCCCGGAGGAGGGAACCCTACAGGGTGAGATCTGTGGTAGTGCAGAGAGATTCTCAAACCGAGGACACATGGGAGGAGGAAGATGACAAATCATCACCGGACTCCTCCTACGATAGCCCTCACAGTACCCGGAGAAGAGGGAAGGAACATACCGAAAAGGTGCGAGAAGACACCGACCCTGAAAAGCGCCACGAAAAGAAAAGAAATCACAGGGGGCGGCATGGAACCAAAGACAGCAACATGAAATCTTGGTTGCGAGAGGAGCTGGTCAAATGGGGAGTATACCCCAATGCAAACAAAGGGAATGTCCAGGACGTCAAAGATGAGTCCCCCCTCACGGAAGAAATAAGATCAGAGAAATTCCCAAAAAGATTCAGCATGCCAACCATGACACCGTACAAAGGCCATACCGACCCCAAAACCCACATTGAAGGGTTCGTCCTGTTAATGGAAGTACAAGGGGTAACAGGGGACGCCATCTGCAAAGTATTTCCCCTAACTCTAGCCGGACCAGCCATTCTATGGTACCGAAGCCTAGCCTCAAGAAGCATCAGCAGCTTCGCACAACTGAGGAAGTCATTCATACGACACTTCAAGGGGGCTTGTGTCCCCAGAAAAACAATTGGAGAACTCAGGCTCATGAAGCAAGGAGACGATGAGCCTCTGAAAATATTCATTGAAAGGTACCATAATATGGTACTCGAAGTCGGAGGGTATGAATCCCCCGAGGCCCTGGAAAGCTTGAAAGGAGCCTTAAGGGTCGGAAGGCTGTTGACCCATCTAAGGATCCAAGACACCCCGGACTACACCACCGCCCTGGAGGTAGCCCGAAAGTTCGTGTTGTTAGAAAACGAGGAGAAAGTATCCCGAAAAGGGAACATCATCAGAGATAGAACCGCAAGGGATGGCGCCCCCCGCCGAACAGAAAGAGAATCCAGAAGACCACCCCTGAAGCACAAAGAATTCAAGCCACTCCACCGGGACAATCAGGAGAGAAGGGCGCCGACCCAAGTAAACCATGTGGTCGGGGAAGATGCATACATCCCCCTAAAAAAACCACTAGGACAAATTGTCATGGAGATTCAGGGGAAATGCCTCTTAGTGGAACCCGACCAAAGGAGATTCCCACCGGACAAAAGAAATCAAAAGGCCTATTGTGTGCACCACAATTCCTAGGGACATGCAACAGACGGATGGAAAGACCTGCGAGAACAAATGGAAGATTTAGCACGAAACGGGTATCTGAACAAATACATTGACCACGAGGTCATGACAGCCATGCAAAGAGCACGTGGTCACCAAATCAATATCATCGCAGGAGGAAAAACACTGGCCGGAAACTCTAACCGGTCAAGGAAGGATTACAGCAGAACCCGAGGACCAGATGTCTTAGAAACAGAGCAGGACACAAGGCTACAGGGAGCCCGGTCGGTACCAATAATGTTCACTGATGAGGATGCCCGAGGAGTAAGTTTCCCTCATGACGATGCATTGATAGTCAAGGCAATCATCAGCGGGTCGGAGGTTGACAGAATCCTGGTAGACCCCGGGAGCGCGGTTGACATAATTTCCAGAGAAGCACTAGACGACCTAGGGGTGGAATATGCAACCCTGACCAACGATAGCACTCTCCTATACGGTTTCGGACCCACTGGGAAAAATACAGTTGGCAATAACTGTCGGGACACACCCTCGGACCCGGACAATCATGACGGACTTCACCGTAGTAGACTGCATGAGCAGTTACCAGGCCATCATCGGGCGGCCCTTCATGATGAAAACAAAAGCCGCAATGTCCTGCTACCACCTGAAATTAAAATTCCCCACTCGGGATCGGGTTTTAGTCCCACCGAGTC
The DNA here is from genome assembly GCA_019454045.1 of Zanthoxylum bungeanum. Taxonomy (NCBI): domain Eukaryota; kingdom Viridiplantae; phylum Streptophyta; class Magnoliopsida; order Sapindales; family Rutaceae; genus Zanthoxylum; species Zanthoxylum bungeanum. Next base: position 213,984 of record SKCR01016437.1, on the reverse strand, counting down.
ACGCTCATCTGGTCTGGGGATTAGACATTCCCCCAGAGCCATCTCTCTCAACTCGGGGTCGGGTTTTAGTCCCACCGAGTCATGCTCTTCTGGTCTGGGGATGAGACATTCCCCCAGAGCAATCTCTCTCAGCTCGGGGTCGGGTTTCAATCCCACCGAGTCATGCTCTTCTGGTCTGGGGATGGGACATTCCCCCAGAGCCATCTCTCTCAGCTCGGGATCGGGTTTCAATCCCACCGAGTCATGCTCTTCTGGTCTGGGGATGAGACATTCCCCCAGAGCCATCTCTCTCAGCTCGGGGTCGGGTTTCAAACCCACCGAGTCGTGCTCTTCTGGTCTGGGGATGAGACATTCCCCCAGAGCCATCTCTCTCAGTTCGGGGTCGGGTTTCAATCCCACCGAGTCATGCTCTTCTGGTCTGGGGATGAGACATTCCCCCAGAGCCATCTCTCTCAGCTCGGGGTCGGGTTTCAATCCCACCGAGTCATGCTCTTCTGGTCTGGGGATGAGACATTCCCCCAGAGCCATCTCTCTCAGCTCGGGGTCGGGTTTCAAACCCACCGAGTCGTGCTCTTCTGGTCTGGGGATGAGACATTCCCCCAGAGCCATCTCTCTCAGCTCGGGGTCGGGTTTCAATCCCACCGAGTCATGCTCTTCTGGTCTGGGGATGGGACATTCCCCCAGATCCATCTCTCTCAGCTCGGGGTCGGGTTTCAATCCCACCGAGTCATGCTCTTCTGGTCTGGGGATGAGACATTCCCCCAGAGCCATCTCTCTCAGCTCGGGGTCGGGTTTCAATCCTACCGAGTCGTGCTCTTTTGGTCTGGGGATGGGACATTCCCCCCAAAACCATCTTTCTTTCGGCTCGGGGCTGGATTTCGTTCCGCCGATGCCACTTAAATTATCCGGCTCGGGTCTGCTCTTGTACCGCCGAGACCGATGTTTTCCATTCGGCTCGGGGCTGGATTTCGTTCCGCCGAGTCCGCTCGATGTAATGGATCCGTGGGAAAGCATAGCACGGGGAGAGACGATGCCCCCGTGACGATTGTTTGCTCCAGTGACACCGGACCTAAGGAGGAATATGCCCTTAGTATCCCGGACACTCTTTGATCCATTCATCATTTGGATCCGAGAGAGGCGCAGCACGGGGAGGCGTCGCGCCCCTGTAGCGTGTGCCTGCTCCAGCGCGGTAAGGAGGAGCCCTCGTGCAAAACGCAGGCTCCATAGTGACCTGACGTACAGAGGAAGTGCCCTTACCATTCAAAACGCTCACCTGATCCAAATCCTGGTTCGCCAGGACGCTGAATTGAAAGATTCAGAATTGTGTTTTGGAGGCCTCAGACGGGACGCTGTTCTGAGACATCCGTGCTGTTATTTACATTTTAACGTTTTGCTTTGGGATAAGTGCTAAGTCACCCCCACATTTTGATTTTTCTTTTTCATAAATTTGTTTTTGTTTTTCACTGGTCTGGCAAGGGGACGCCCATGCCAAATTCGGTAGGGCTTCAAAGGTTGATTCACTTCCCTTCTGAATAAGTCCCAAGGAGTATTCGGCTCGGGGCTGGATTCGTTCCGCCGAGGCCACTTGGTTGATCGGCTCGGGGCTGGATTCGTTCCGCCGAGGCCTCTCGGTTAATCAGCTCGGGTCTGCTCTTGTACCACCGAGGTCGATGTTTTCGGCTCGGGGTCGGGTTACGTCCCACCGAGTCAGCTTCTTTGGACTGAGGATGTAACATTCCCCCAGAGCCAAGTGTTTGTTTCAGCTCGGGGTCGGGTTACGTCCCACCGAGTCAGCTTCTTTGGACTGGGGATGTAACATTCCCCCAGGGCCAAGTCTTTCTTTCAGCTCGGGGTCGGGTCACGTCCCACCGAGTCAGCTTCTTTGGACCGGGGATGTAACATTCCCCTCCCCCCAGGGCCAAGTCTTTCTTTCAGCTCGGGGTCAGGTCACGTCCCACCGAGTCAGCTTCTTTGGACTGGGGATGTGACATTCCCCCGGAGCCAAATGTTCTTCTCAGCTCGGGGCGGGCTACGTCCCACCGGGTCGATCGTCATCAGCATAAAGGCAAAGCATTTTCTCCACTGGTAGATATCGAGATCCTCGTTGACTAAGCACATGAAGGTGGCAGGAAGGACCAGATTTGCGGCCAATGCATTTTTCTCTGCAGTTCCTGGAGTGACCACCGACGAATTCATCGGCACACTATCTTTTTTATAGTTCCCGGCATCAACTCGCAAACTCGTTGTTACCGAGAACTATGGGATAGGTGTTGATGGTGTTTTTAGGCACTATATAATTTAAAGCAGCACGGTAGGGACAAAAGGGTAATTCCCTTCTTGATCAAAGTCATTAAATGTCGACCCGGTCACATGAGTATTATAAACAGTAAGAGACCGAGCACTTTAATCAGTAACCGACCACTTTGGATCAGGGACCGGGCATTAATCAGATCGGCAGAAGCATTCTTAGCTCGAAGGATCATGATGACCGACCTCATGAAGACCGGCCATCCGGCGAGACGTGCTCCAGAAGATAAGAAATCTTATTCATACAGGATAAGATATTTAATTATCCTACTTCCATGGGGTAAAATTGATAAGTCAACATCCTAAAGAGAGTAAAGATAGTTTTGATTAGGAATCCTTATGGGAAAAGGGAATTGTTTCAACTAGGAAACCTTGTAGGAAAAGAAAATCATCTTAGACTGGGAATTCTTGTACAAGTAGGAATCTGATTTCTATACTATTATAAATAGGAGGGTAGAGTATGCATAAGGGGCATGAACATCATCATCAAAAAACATCAGAATCAAGATCATCAAAAAATCATTGTTGAGAGACTTGTAAACACAAGAGACGTAAGTTTCAGTAATAAAAGAGAAGTTCAGTTTGTGTCCGTGGACGTAGGTCGGATCCAAATCCGCCGAACCACGTTAAATCTCCTTGTCGATTGGCGTATTTTCTGTCTTTTGCTAAGTTTGCTTTCGGTTTCCCATATAATCAAACAAATTCACCGTTGAAGGAGGATTACCTCGGAGGTAATATTCCCATATTACCCTGAGACCAAAATCAGCTGTCAACAATATATATTAAATCATATATATTATTTATTAATTTATTTGTGATATCACATCATTTATACCTTCATTGTATGAAAGAATTACTCATGCATTAGATAATTGTTGTGCATTCATGTTATGATAATAGCTATAGTAAGTTTTACGATTTCTAATGTCTATAATTGCCTCTTGTTCCGAATATGAAAATAGCAAACCATGGAGGAAATTTTCAGGTTATTAGTTTTTGTTGAATATCATTTTGGTAGGTGTTTCCTTAATTTTCAAGAAGGGAAGGATGGATTGGCGTATTGAATGAAACATTTTGTGAACATGCTGAAATAATAGCAATTGGCTAGGAGGGACATGTCATCAAGTGAAATGGTCGCATTGCCATTAGAGAGGACAAGCGTCTTTAAGTGTCACGACCCCCTCCCTAGAGCGGACCCAATTCTAGAAAAGGGTCCATGAACCACTTCATCTCGAACATCTACATGTCATGCTACTGAACCAGAATTCACTACAAAAATTAGACCATTTGGCGTCGAATTATTTCGACGCCATAATCCACATTTTCGACGCAAAAGACATTCAGCGTCGAAGAAATTAGACGTAAACAATGGACGCTGAAATGCCGACGACAATCAATTTTAGCGTCGAAATTATTAAATGCGACGCTAAAAACTATATTTTAGCGTCCCAATTATGTCGACGCTAAAGTAAATTTTCCGACGCTATAAGTTATATTTGACGACGAAATTATTCGACGCCAAAAGTGAATCTTTTAGCGTCGATACGCTTCGACGCTAAAGTATACTAAATAATTAATATATGCACGCTTATAGCGGCCATTTTTTGTTACTATTAGCGTCGAAATATTCGACGCCAAAAGTTGAAAATTTACGTCGAATTATTTCGTCGCTAATAGTTCAAAAATTTATTTTTTAAAAAATTATTTTTTTTTACTTCTTTTTTGGTCTAAAATATTTAATTTAGTTTAAAAAAATATAATTAATAACAGAATTACGAAATATTATATTGAAATTTGTTTTAGAAAAAAAATATTATGTTAAATCTATTTATTCAAAATGTTTATACAAAACCAAATATAAAATTAATTGCTACTGTGATGGGGGGACGCTCGAGCCCGATGCACCCTGACTGATTGAAGCCTCAAACATCTGACGGAAAACAAGCATTTGATGTTCCAACTGCTCCATCTTCTTCTCGTGGTCCACCATCTTCTTCTCGTGGTCCACCGTGACCTGTTGTAGCTTCTCCTTAGTCTGCTGTAGCTCGTCTCGGGTGTTGGATAGCTCGTCTCGGGTGCTGGCTAGCTCGTCTTTGGTGGTGACTAACTCGTCTCGAAGAGAGACATTGTCCGAATTAACACTATTGCGTGCAGATGACGTTGGCTTTTTACGAGTGTCAAGGCCAACGTTGTAAGCTGTCTGATTCTTGAAAACCAATTGCGACAGCTGCTCATCTGGTATGGGGTCGGACCCTGTCTCCTGAGTTTGATGTTGAAGTTCCATCATTGCGTGCTGTTTCAAAAAATAAGTTAATATTCGATTTTGAGAAAAAAAATTAACATATATTAATTATTTTATTTTAAAAATTGAAACTTACATAGCAGCGTTCGGCTTCTTCATTTATCCATTTGTTCCTCTCATTGTAATGCATCACACGGAAAAAATCTGGAAATGATTGCACCTCACCTGTGCTACTCTGTTATAAACAGAAAATAAATTCAATATTATTCCAGGTTAGTAAAAACAATTTACTGTTAAATTTTACGTTAGGATATATTTACCTCAGAATGTTCGGCACGATGTTGGATAAATGGCTTCGAACCTCCACGGTGGTTAAAACGCAAGTGACTTCGATTTTCCGCATTTGCGTGACATTTATCATGCATTTACCAATACTGTAAGTACCGAAAACAAAGACAATTATACATTTCCGTTTATTTCAAAATTTACCTCGTGTTTTTTGCTAGACCAAAGCTCACATAAGAATGTCCAATATTGTTCCTGTATAAAATCAGGCTTGTGTTGTGGAGCATTTGAAGGTCCATGTTCGTCGAATATTGGTTTCAGGACTTTTGTTCTATAATCTTTATAACTTTTCCCCATGTGGTAGTCAATATATTGTTGGACATTCACTTGGGTCAGATCGAAGTCGAACCATTCCTACATGAAAATTCGAGTAAAAATAAGTATAAAATAAAAATGTTAAATAACAAACAATATCGAAAACTTACAAGTAGCGAAGGGAATAGCTGGTTCATTTTCGTCTCCCACGGTATCTTTCTCCAAGATACGTAGTTTTGGGGAGCTTCATATCGAGCTGTAGCTCCTATGGCTGTATTAAACGCTGAATTATGTTGTCCGACTTGAGTGCGTCCATCATCTGATATCTGTATCCGGATACGGCCGTGAGCCTTAACGTACTTAGCCAACCCCAGGCCACGGGTGCGTCCTCGACCCTTCACTGTACTGGACTCACCTGTGCTAGCAGAGGAATCACCAGGGCCAGTTGCCTTTGCTGATGTAGATGGAGTCGCGTTAGCCCGTTTGCGATTGCCCGGTGCCATCTGTAAAAACCTGTCGCATTAGCGTCATCAAATTCCAAAGTTCTTATACATATACATATACATATCCATACAAGTCAATACAACTTAACAAAAGCGCTTATAACATCGAATGCTCACTTTCGTTTTCAAATTCATTCATTCATTTATTCATTTCACATATGCATTCATTATATATCCATATAATCTACGAGTTCCATCATACACGTACATACACACAGTCACACATACAATCATCATACAACCAACCACGAAGCACATTTAACAACCAATACATCACAAGGCACACAATCAAACAATACATACATATCACGACAATAGGAAAAAGAGACATATGGAAAAAGCACAATCCTATTTTTTCAGCAGAGAATATGAAAAAGAGACATATGGAGCAATTCACAAACATCAAGCACATGATCACATTCATCCAAATCAAGCACATGATCACATCTGTTCTGGGCAGAACAGCTGCTGTTCTGGGCAGAACAGCATCGGTGAAGCACATCAACGGAAGTGTGCACGCTAGCCGGATTCCGAGTTAGATTGCATAGCACATGCTAAGAGCTGCGATGCCTGCCAGAGGTATGGACCAATCCAGCGTAAGCCGGCTTCCGAGTTATACCTGATTATCAAGCCTTGGCCATTTCGAAATCAACTAACATAAAAGCATGACCCCTTGGCCATAAGCGCTATAAACGGGAAAGCAGGAAGGTAAAGACACGAAAACCTAGCTGTTCTGCCCAGAACAGCTACTGTTCTGGGCAGAACAGCAGCTGGCCTTGGCCATTTCGAAATCAACTAACATACAAGCATGACCTTTTGGCCATAAGTGCTATAAACGAGAAAGCATGAAGGTAAAGACACGAAAACCCAGCTGTTCTGCCCAGAGCAGAAGCCATTGACACACAATTACCCTTCATCCATTAGCCTCTCCACTCACGTAATCACCCCGAAAATTGCCTACAAATCCACAACCAAACTACCTTCAAATTCTGTCCGGAACAGCATCATTGAACACGCAAAACTTCCCCAAAACTGATCCCAAAACTAACACAAAAATAAGATATAACCAAAAAACAACCCCTCTGACCGAATAAAACAATCACAAAAAAGCAGTCCAAACGGTGGAAATTGTAAGCCTAATTTTCATCATCATCAAATTAAAATCAAAAAGTGAGACTTACCTTAAATTTGTTGCTGGAGACTTCTTCTGAGTCGAATAATTCCGGGAGAATTTTGCTCATTTGAGCCGAGAAGAAGAGGTCTCTGGTTTTAGGGATTTAAAGACATTTAGCGTCGAATTAATTTCGTTTTAGCGTCGAGTAATTCGACGCTAAAAAAAAGCGGTTTATTAAAATTTAGGGTTATTTTCCCGGGAAATTTAATTTTATATTTAGCGTCGAAAAACAAATTTCGACGACAATTATACATTTAGCGTCGAATTATTTTATTTTAGCGTCGACTATTTCGACGCCAAAAAATGGGCGATTTATTAAAAATCTAGGGTTATTTTTCCGGGAAATTTAATATGAAATTTAGCGTCGAAAAACAATATTCGACGCTAATATATGAATTTAGCGTCGATTTTTAGTCGACGCTAATGTCTGTCATTTAGCGTCGAATATTTTTCGACGCTAAATATATACCATAAAAATAATAAAAACAAATATATGATCGTTATACTATTAATAATTAGGATAATATTTCAATCATATCTAAAGAGTAATTAAAATCAACAACCATACATTATAATCCAGAAAAATTATTCATCAATCACAAAATACACTACCTTCATTATTCACTATTGTCGTCGGTATTTGAGGATTCGTGACTGGAATCGAAGTCATCTTCAGTGTAAAATTATTCTTCAACGCTCACTTCAACATGAGGAATTATCTCAACGTCTGTACTAGCTCGAGTTAAAGTGATATTTTCAGGAACGGTGACAGTTGGTCCATAATATATTTGTGTCGTATCTTCAAAGTTGCCGGAGACTTCTTCTGTTTCATCTGATATGTCAACTCTATCTTTCTCCTGCGTGTCCCAGATGGCCCTATGTTGTAACTTTTCTACCACCATTCATCCAGTTCCTAACTTGGGATCAGATATGTATATCACTGAACGTGCTTGGGTACAAAAAATGTATGGATCAGTCTTGTACCAAAAACGTTGAACATTAATTGACGTTAGATGATTACGAACTTGAATTCTCCTCTTTCTGGCATTTGTGTCAAACCACTTACTGTTGAATAACACAATATGTCGTCTGGGTCGGTATATCAACTCAATGACCGACTGCAATACGCCGTAGAAGTCAATTAGATATGAGCCGTGTTCTCCTTGGACTACAATTCCAGAATTTTGAGTCACATGAGTAACATCTCGTTGTTCGGTATGAAATCTAACTCCGTTGACAATGCAGCCACTGTACTCATAAGCCTGCTTTTGAGGCCCATAAGCCAAAGAAACCAACGAGGATTGCGAGTCCAATTGACCATTTTGAACTTGGTTGTTAATCTGACAATGAGAGAAATATATGTGTTAATATAACAAACTGAAATGTTTAATGTTAGGATAAAAATAAATAGCACAATATTCTAACTTACAGTTGTCTGAAACCATGTAGGAAATTCTTTTCTGTGTGTTCCATGATCATTGTAGCATTGTTAGATGTTGCCTACAATAAATTATCACGGTTAATGTATGGCAAAAATACAGTAGTTATGCACCAGAAAAACTTACGTTATATACGGTTGCACTTCATCACAATTACTCAATATAAACCAATGCGCACGTTCAACTTCCTGAAGTGATAGTAATTTGACACCTACTGCTCCAAATGGTCTGCAATTTTGACGGAACACTGTGATATCTTGGTTATTACTTGCATCTACATCATAATTTCGTGGCCGACGATTAAAATGAGTTTCAATATTCTGCATGTACATCGAACAAAATGTTATTGCTTCATTTATTATAACAGCTTCAGCTATTGACCCTTCAGGGCGTGCCTTGTTTTTCATATATTGTTTGTAATCTCCCAAAGCCCTGCAGATATGACAAAAGTTTGCATTAATACTAAATTTTATGCACATGAAAAAAGTTAAGAATTTTCTTATATAAAACTATATATATATATATATATATATATATATATATATATATTAAATATATATATACATCCATCTGTAATGGACATGACCTCCCTTTATAGCTTCAGCCGGTAAATGCACAGCCAAATGTACCATGACATCAAAAAAAGCAGGTGGCAAAATTCGCTCCAGCTTGCATAAGATTATCACGATTCCTCGCTCAAGGTCGTCAATAACAGATGTGCTTAATGTCCTCTGATATAATTGTTTAAAGAAGCCACATAGATCAAGTACGACGTCGCATACATTCGGGGGGAGATAAGGTCGAATGCCAACAGGAAGGAGAATCTCGAGAAGCACATGACAATCGTGACTCTTTAATCCCGTTATTGTATTATCTCTAACCCAACGCCCAATATTCGATGCATAATTATCATGGAATTTAACCATTTTCAGCTAATCACATAATGATTTTCTCTCCGATTGATTGAGCACATAACTAGCAGGAGGCTTAATAAAACCTCGAGAGGTGACTTGTAAATGCAATTCATTGCGAATTCTAAGATCTTGTAGGTTCAATCTAGCATTTATAGTGTCTTTTGTCTTACCCGGAATATTGAATAGTGTACCCACTAAACTCTCACAAATGTTTTTTTCTATATGCATTACATCCAAATTATGTCGCAAACTCAGAGTCCTCCAATATTCTAACTCAAAGAAAATACTCTTTCCTGTCCAATTCAACTCTTCAGGTAAGCGTTTTCGATTTTTATCTCTATTATTATGATGTTTACCTGGTGTGCTGTCTCTGAGATAATGATGTTGGCAAAGTATGTCGAATCCAGACAATGGACTGGGCATACTCTGAGGTTCATGTTGACCGTTAAATAATTGACTCATCCGCCAAGGATGACTCAACTCAAGAAATCTCATGTGCCATGTGTATCCGATTTTATTCCGTAATCGTTGCGAAGGTGTTTGACCCGCACAAACTGGACATGACATGTATCCCTTAGTGCTCCATCCAGATAATGAACCATAAGCTGGAAAATCATTAATGGTCCATAATAATGCGGCATGCATCTGAAAATATTGCTCTGAAGCTGCATCATATGTATGCACACCCACATTCCATAATGTTTGTAACTCCTCGATCAATGGTCTCAAGTAAATATTTATATCTTTACCAGGTGAACGTGGATCAGGGATAAGCAATGACATAAACATGAACGGATCCTTCATACATTTCCATGGAGGTAAGTTATATGGAATGACAATAACGGGCCATATGCTATAAGAGTTGTACATATTCCCAAATGGGTTAAAACCATCAGAGGCAAGACCTAACCTGACATTACGGGGGTCCTCAGGGAAACGGGGGTACATGTCATCAAATTCCTTCCATTCGGTTCCATCCGTAGGATGTCTAAGTATGCCCTCCGCACCGATCCTCTTTTCATGATGCCACATCATATCAGTCGTTGTGTGTCGTGACATGAACAATCTCTGCAGCCTGGGCGTTAAATGGAAATATCACAATATCTTTTGAGGCACTTTCTTCCCCATACCACGGACTTTGTACCGACTTTCACCACATATCGGACAATGTTCAAGTGATTCATACTCGGCACGAAATAATACACAATCAAACTTACAAACATGAATGGATTCATACCTCATTCCCAGATCACGCATTATTTTCTTTGCCTCGTAGTACGACTTAGACAATTCGCTTCCAACCGGTAACATTGGGGCAATAACTCTAACATCATATCGATACTTTTGTTGGTCATTCTGTTGATCTATCACTTTAATGTGTAATAATTTCACAACGAAATTCAAGATCGACATTCCAGCACCTTCAAATGGAATTTTTTTTTGCCTCATCAAGTAGTTCACTAAATAAATTTTGATCATTTCCACTTAACACTGGCATGTCACCACTAACACTATGACCAAGTTGTGGACCTTGTAAGTCATGCAAAATATCGGTGATCTCATCGTTTGCAGGTTGATTGTAACTACTGCTCCCTTCGCCGGATTTAAAAAACTGTGACTGAGAATTATACTGCTCACCGTGATAAATCCACGTACGGTAAGTTGGTGATATTCCTGGCATGTATAAATGATTATGAACTTCATCTAACCGCTTCCTTTTCCTATTCAAACAATTTTCACATGGACAACGAACACGACCTTCAGCATCAGTGTGTTGCTTTGCGACTTCCATAAACTCATACACTCCATTACGATATTCAACACTCAATCTATCCAGAGAGCTCATCCAATTTCTATCTATTTCAGCAGAATACCTAAATATAATAATATAATTATTAGATATCATATTACAGTAATCAAAATTACTAATCATTAATACTTTATTTAAGCGCATATATATAATATAATATATATATATATATATATATAATTATATATATATATATATATATATATATATATATGGTTGACAAATTAATTAAATAATTTACAGAAAAATTCTATTTTGTTAATTAATATACTTACTCGACATATATGAATCATAAATCACTAACAAACAGCATATAAACAACATATATAATCATAAAAATTGAAAATAATAAAGAAATATGAAAGAAGATTTACCTTAACGGAAATTGATTACAAATTTATTGAATATTTTTAGGAGAATTGTGAGGCTGTGAGTGTAGAGGAGAATTCTCAGATTTCAGAGGATGAAAATGAAGAGAATGTGAGCAAAAACATAGGGGGAGAAGGGTTGGTGGCATTCTGCATTTTAATCTATATTTAACGTCGAATTATCATATTCGATGCTAAATGTCTGGTTTTAGTGTCGCAAAAAAAAATTCGACGCTAAAAGTTTGGTTTTTAGCGTCGAAAAAAAATTTCGACGCTAAAGATTCAAGGATTGTCGGTGGAAACTTCCTAAACCTTTTGCGTCGACAACTAGTCGACGCCAAATGTCTATTTTTTAGCGCGAAATTGTTTTTTCGACGCTAAATGTCTGGTATGGCGTCGATATAAATTTAGACGCTAAAGATTCAAGGATTGTCGGTGGAAACTTCATAAACCTTTAGCGACGATAAATTATCGACGCTCAAAATCAGATATTTGGGGTCGAAAAAATAATTTCGACGCTAAATGTTTAATATTTGGAGCCAAAAAGTATTGCTATAGTAAAATTATTTAGCGTCGAATAATATTCGACGCTATAGTTATAATTTTAGCGTCGGAAACTGTTTTCGACGCCAAAAATTCAAATTATGGCGTCGAAATTTTTGTCCGTCGCTAAAAAGTGACAATTAGCGTCGCATTACATATTCGATGCTAAAAACTGAGTTTTGGCGTCGAATACTATGTCGACGCTAAATTTTTGGACGCTGAAAGAAAGCTATAATTCTTGTAGTGATTGCAAAGAAAAATAATATTCCACAAAATGCAATTCAATAAACCTCAAATAAATGTTTACATCAAAGGTATGTGAAAACATAAAATTTGTCCTAAATCTCCTATCTCAAAAGCCAAAAGAAATGTATGAACCAACCCAACTGACGGCTGTGATAAACGAGTCAAACCCTAGTACTGATACTGCTACTGTTGCGCTGACGAACTACCTAGGATATTTGGGAAATGTGGGGTGAGCTTAAAGAGCTCAGTAAGTAAAAACACTCATATTCTCAACATGATATCACCAACAAAATATGTATATATAATAATTAATATTTGGAAACAACAATTGTTATATATAGGTTATCTCAGACAAAATATACTCATAACAAAACACCTCAATCAAATAGGAGTTGCTAGCCGGATTCGGTATAATAATGGATTGAAACCATTGAGAGCGTATCAATATCTCACATCTCAATGTTTCGCACCATATAACCTCGCATAAATGTGCAAGAGGGGGACTGAACCGCATGCATCTGCTAAACTCGCATCTCTGACCACTATTATACTAAATCCGACAGCATAACAATAATAACACATAACATCCAATACAACACACATCATCTCACTCCATCCGTCATCTCATCTCAAAGCCACATAGTACTCAAACACTTCGGTTCATAATACAAACATACTGTTATGTTCTCATTCTATCAATTACTCAATAATTTCCAAACACAAGTGCATAAATATATCTATACTATATTACGTAAACTCATATATCAAATATCAATCAACAAATATTTATGTTAAGGTAATCATCGTGCTTTATATTTACCTCAATCCACGCAAAACTCTCTATATCTATATGTACTCGCTAAAATCTGAAGAAAAAAAAAAATATAAAAATTACGATCAGGTTATTAAATTTTACTAAAATTAAGATTTTTCCCTTAAACTTTTCAAATTTATAATTTAACTCTGATACTCTCAAACATGGTCAATTTAATCCTATAACTCTCAGTTATCACCTACAACTCCCTCAAAGTCAGAATTTACATATTTATGTCCATAAACATGTCAATTTACGAATAAGTCCAAAACTCTCAAAATGTTACATTTACACCCCTAAAACTGTAGAATAAAAAGTATCGACTCCAACAACTTCAAAATTCTGCAACGAGATGATCAACAGACATTACACGTCACCAGGATCACGGTGACGGTGGCGGATGGCGGTTGCTGGATGGTCATCGAGGAACGATCGAACTGCGTTAACTCTCGTTTTTGGCTCGTTTCACAACAACTGAAGGTCCGATTTGGGCAACCAAAGTTTCCAACTCCCGTATCTCGACGAGAGTAAGATTCTGGTCCGGGAGGTGTTGTGCACGCACGGCGGCGCGTGGGTGGTGCGTGAGGGCGCGTGCGGAGGAGTTTTGGTTGTCGGACCGGCGGTGCTGGGTTCGTCTCATCGAGGGGATTCTCCTGGAGTGGTCACTTGCCGGAAAATGTGCTGGACGACGTCGAACAGTCCTTTCTCTCTCCTGCCCAAGTTTCTCTCTCTTCTGTGTTTTCTCTCTCTACTTGTTCGACTCTCTCTATGTGTCACTGGTCCCTGAGAATTTTCTACGCCCTTTTTCTACTGATCACCCACACCCTTACCCTCTCCTTTTGCTTTCAAGATAAACATACATCACAAAATAAGCCTATAGTTTTGTTTATAGATAGATATATATATCGCTAGTATTGAGTTAGTTTTTCTTTTATTAGTTAGTGTTGTGTGGCAGAGAATGTGGAGATAAGGGCAGCAAAAAGATAGGGTGAAAGAGTAAGTGGGTAAGTTGAATTTCAAATAATAAAATTCAATATAGATAAGGTCTTATATTAAGGGGGCGTGACTTGGTGGTGTAGGGTTCAGGATTTGATATTCAGACCTTGGGTTTGAATCCAAATAGTACGTTTCTTGTAAGAATCTAGGACAGCATGAGGCTCTATATACTCCGTTAAAGCCCAAAAAATAATGATTTGACGGCGGAATTTCTAACGATTTAAAAAAAAAAAAAAAAAAAAACCAATTAGAGAGGACAAATCATCAAAGAATACACCTGGCGTAACATAAAACATAAGTGAGAGGTTATTTTGACATCCATGTGCTATATGAGTTATGAATATTTTTGTGTCTCATTTGTGAAGTTAGATCTCCAGTGGATAAGTTAACGAAATCACATATTTGATTTATAAGCTAGGTCCATAATAAAAGACGGATATTATTTTTAATGATGATTGTATGTGTAAAACTAAATATAAAGTAGGAATAACTCATCTTCAAACTGGATGCATATTTCTGAAATTGGATCAGATCAATAGATTAGACTCGCATGATTATTTTTATATTTTACTTCATACTTTCGCCTTCTTAGAACGCAATTATAGACCTCTATGATTATTATAATCTTTTAATCATGATTAATTTTATTTATTTTTTAATGAGATGGTTTATCGGCACGTTACGAAATCAATGATTAAGCTTATGTGGCCACCTAACCCACATGTATGATGTAATTTTCTTTTAATCCTAAAACTATTTCTTATTATCAAAAAATAAAAAATAAATAATCATGCTTAAAAGATTATTTTTTGATCCAATAATTTAATATATCAATCTGTATCTTTATTTAACATTATTTGAATTTTTCCGAATCTCAACATTACAATTGGTGGATTATAAAACCCTACATCTCTTGAGGCTATTGTGATGTTGTCCTTATAAGTGTTTATCTTTCACCTAATTTAAAGTTTTTTAGCATTGATTTCAGAGTTAGAATATTCTAAACTATAATCACAAATAATATCCGATTAGTTAGATACATCATCATAATTAATATCAAATAGTGTACTAACTATTCATGGGATAATAAGAACTAATAAAAAAGGAAAATGTTATTTTATCTCAACCGACATTCCAAATAAGTGCATGCATGCATGTTCTAATAAAGTGTCCCTAAGAATCGTGACTTGATGGTGTAAGGTTCAGAATCTCACATTGAGGTCTCGGGTTTGAATTTAGAGAGTGCGTTTTTTGTAAGAGCATAAGATAGCAGAGAGTTTTATCTGCTTCACTCAAACTCGAAATGGATGGTTTGGCGGTGGGGTTTCAAACGATTTCAACAAAAAAAAATGATTCAATAAAGTAGCACTACTCAGTAGAAAAAATGTGAAAGATCCTTGTACCAAGATCCGATAAATTCAACCCTAATGAGTTGCTTCAATGGTAAAAATTTTGGACTTGAGTGTTTACTCTCTCTCATGTTTAATTTTCGAATCTCACTAGCTATATTTATTTGGGGTCATGTCTCATAGTGTAAAAGTCAGTGACTTATCCTGATCTATGTCGGGAAACTTATGAGGGCACGAAACACATGTCCCAATAATTAATCGAGATGCACTTAAGTTAATCCGGACACCCCGATTAAAAAAAAAATCTAATACATACGACGTGTCTCCTTCAAAAAACATTTACATTTTAGCCGGCAAGCCTTCATTAGTTTATTTTATTTATTTCAATGGATAAGCATTAAAAATTACGAATAGTCAAATTGATTATTATTAACAGATAATTTTAATACAATCAATCTTCCACGTCATCAAGTAACCGACCAGATCTCCACTTGTCGGACGAACAGGACACGTGTCAAATATCCACATCCTCTGCGGCGTTCGTAACCACCCGTCCGTTTTTAATTCGTTGTGCAATTAAGAAAAGAGCTGTCATCACATCACGCTGAAATCTGCCCTTACCTCAAATCCTGGCCGTTCATTTTACATCACGAAATCGTATAATATTTCGCTTCTGATTGTGTGAGAAAATGTTTTGTGATTGTCAGCACCGGCCCCTGTTCCCCCGTTTGGAGTAGTTAGTCTTCCTGCACACTCACAATAGCAGCACAAGTCTTCTATATTTTTAGCCGTTGATTATCTCTTTCTCACTTTCTAACGGTTAAGATCCTGTGATGTTTACTTTCTTTTCATGTGTATTAAATGAGGAAATTACAATTTTGTTTTTCCACAAATTTGGGTGGAAAATCTAGAGATGAGAAAATAGGTCAGCGGGTCGTGTTTTTTTCTTGCCATTTTCATATCGTGTCAAATTTAAGCTCGTTTAAATATAATTTATTTAATAATCGTGTTAAAAAATCAAAATTGTAACCTGACACGAAAAATAAATAAATGACTCATTAACTAATTTAATACCAATTTAAATCGATTTATATGAATATCATTTATCGACTCGCGTAACAGAAATTACATATACACAATCTATATAATAAAGGAGAATGGTGTTGGAGGAAAGAGAGTGCATCCAACGGCTCTTTTTATGTGGCTTAATTGATGGCCCAGATCATTTCATTGGTAATTGGAAGAAAGAGAGTGAATTGATTGATGAAAATGGTCAAAAAATTTCAAATTTTCAAATTAAAAAATAGAAAGTTAAATAAAATCATTTAATTAAAAAATAAAATCATTTAATTCTGTAACACCGTGCCGTAGGCACGGACACGGGCAAATACTGTAACACCGTGCCGTAGGTACGAGCCAAATACTGTAACACTGTGCCGTAGGCACGGGCAAATACTGTAACACCGTGCCGTAGGCACGGGCAAAAACTAGTATATATATATATATATATATCAATACTAAAATGATAAAAATAAAAAATAATTAGATATTTAATAACATCAAAATCCACGTAAGGAAATCTTAAACTTAAAAATACGCATATTCAAATTAAAACTATAAAAATCTATAATTTCAAAAGACCATCAAATAAAAGTAGTACACCACCAAAATTTAAATCTACCTAAAATTCAATAAAATAGTACATCATAAAAATATTAATCTTTCACAAAATATGAAAAATCAGATTCTATATTTGAGTATTGATTACCATAACCTACATCATAATTTTGAAAAAAAAAAAAAAGTATATAAAATAATGTCATAAACAATTGATGGGTCAATAACTTGAAATCTAAACTTGATTAAATTATTAGTCAGATTGACACGAACAATTCATTTAATAAAAAAAAAAATTTAAATCATCATACTTATTTATTCATGTCGGGTTTGTGTCGTATTTGGCAACCTCTACTGCTATCTATTAGTGAGAGTACATGAACGGTGTAGTCCCGCCTATACTGTATCTTTGCCTTTTTCATCAAAAACAGGTTCAGATATTTTCAAGCACAGATGGCAGCATAAACGTAATTTCCTCGAAGCCAGTCTGTCAAAATCTAACAGCGAATACAAACAAAAGCCAGCGATTCACAGTTTCACACGCCTTTCGCTTTCTTATTCAGCAAGCAAATTTCGAAGTCTCTCGAAGGCAAAGCTTACGATCACGCGTTATATATAAACTCAACAATTACAATCACAACGCTTCATTCACTCACATTTCACGCACGCACGCGCAAAGTAATTTGCATAACTGATAGCTGATTTTGGATCGGAGCTCCGAGGATCTATCGGATCTTACCGTAAATTTGTCCGATTTGGATCGGCGACGTCCGGATTAAAGTTCGTTATTCACATAAATTTACATAATTTAAAGTTTATTTTGATTATCGTTCCTCGTGCGTATACTTTGTTGATTAATATTTTTAGGTAATGTATCATTAACTGATGCAGGTTTCATTATTTTATGCGTATGATATACGTTCAGATGAAGAAAATTGTTAAAGTGTGAGGTTCTGTTTGGTTTCTGAGAAAATTGAGTGAAAGAGGAGGGAAAGTACTTGAGTTCGTACATTTTCTTTTGTAATTTCCGAGAATGCGATGACTTCGATTTTATTTTTTATTTTTTGAATTTTTCGTTTTCTCGGACGCTATGATTGAGAATATGTATGATCAAGCTGCTTTTCCTTCCTGTTTTTCTCTTTGTTTCTTTGTAGCCAAACAGGGTTTCAGAGCGTGTGGTTTGGTTGATTAAGCGAAATAATTGGTTATAGGTGATAGAGAATAAGTGAAAGGCTGTGGCTTATTTAACAATAGCTAATGTGATTTTGACCATTTGTTGTTCAATATTTAATTAAACTTTTGGATTGATGTGTATGTCAATCTGTTTGATGAAAACAAGTGTGTGATGTGATTATCTCAAATTTGATTGTCATTTGCATTATGTGCTTGGATAATCTGTTCTTTTTGGTTTTATTTATTCTATGTGATTTTAATATATTTTGTGTTGTGGTGTTGCAATTGTTGCTGCTCTTGGGGTTGTGATTACTTAGGATGCTTTTGTGCTTCGTTGTGTTTGTTCTTTTTTGGATATATTTGAATTTGTGCAGGGAGATTGCATTACTTGTGTTTGGATGACACCTGTTTGTGTGCGAGTCTTGGTGATATTTTGTCATCTAGTGAAGATATTAGCCGTGCGGCCGCACGTATGTTCTTTCCATTTCAAGCTAAATGTAACGCTTGTTGAAAGAGATCGAGATTCATGTGTAATTATCAAATATCGAACAGCATACGATTTTGCTTTGCTTATGACAGCTAAGTTTTAAAAATGAAGAAACTGAACTTTTATGATATAAGATGATTTCTCATGGAGTGAATTAGGGAGCCTGCAGTTGTCATGTTTTGCCATGAAAGCAACTTAGAGAATCAGGTGGTTGCATGGTTGGGACTTGGGACATTAACTTATGAGATAAATTGCTTTCCGTATAGAAATTGTTACATACTGAATAAATAGAATTTGTGTAAATGTAAAGGTTGGAGCATATTAGGACACAATCATAGATTGGCTTTATCCTTTTCTTGATTAGAGGAGGTGAGATTAATGTTGGCTTATCATTTGCATGATTGGAGGAGGTGTGATAACGCTACAACCACAATGGAAATCAAGCACTTTATAGAAATTATATATGTTAATCAGAGAGGAATTTATAATTTTCTAACTTTGTAGTGTGTTATCAATTGGCAGCCACCACTTTATAGAAACTAGTTCAAGCGGTGAGGAATTGCTGTTTATGGGCAAATTTGTCCTAGTCACACTTCACATCTAGTTGGTTGACGGTCTTGAATTGTTATGCTGAGTTGCTCATTCACTGCAATAATTATTGTTGTTTTATCTAGCTGGTCCCTGAACTTTGATGCTCATCAAATGGCCTTGAGAAGCCAATGCTTGGGTATCTCCCTTTGTGACTTATAACTGTTCTTGCCGGAGCCTTTAAAGAAGCCACAGGAGCTGGGTTAATTTGAGAAAGGCAGTGATGGGTAGATAACCAGTTTCCTGTGTATTTTTAAGTATAATTGAGGATGCTGTAGCAATTGTGTGTATGAATCTGAGTTTGCTGTTGCTTCTGCACAGTATACTTGGTCCACAAATTAGTAGGTGATAACCTCCGGCCTGTTGCTGATTTAAGTTAGAGATGTACTTTCACCAGCACAGTTGAGTTCTCATGTACTAAAGTATTAGGCTAAGGTAGTAAATAGGGTTCTCAATGCATGTTTTGTGTTTATATCTCGGGTTGCAGATATTTAGGATGATCAAGGTTGATGGATTACCAAATGAGGTATAGCCTGTTAGTGTGAACCTTACTCTATATCAGTGGCGGAAATACGGGCTTTGGAAATTATCGAGTCTATTTCTCATAGTTTTTAACAATGTAACATGTTCACGCAAGGAGCTGGAATGCTTAATAATCTATATCGTGTATTCATGTTTACTGCCTGCTAATAAGATGTTGTGCCAGATTCTTGGTTCATTATTGCCTCTTACCTCGTTGCCCTCGCACTTTTCGAAACCCGACAAATTGAGAACATGTGTTTCTAGTTGAACCACTACAGTTTTTGTGTTTAGATCCTCATGTAACAACGTATGTGTTTTTCTATTTTACCTTAATAGATAGTAAATAGGTGAACCTGTGTTGTAGTTTCTCCCCAGTACCTGGTCCTTGACCTTTTTAAATATTAGGAGAATCGGGTAGGTTCAATAGAAATGAATTCTTACTGAAGACGCCTTTCAACTTGTGATGATGTAAATGATTTGTCTGTGTTAAGTTCAGTTCTCAATAGAGACTTGGTGCGGAGTTGCAAGTGGAGGTAGGCCTGTCCTTGATGGACAATCAGGACAGCACATTTCTGAAATCTCACACTTTCCCCTATATTTATATACATCTCAGTGCGCATTTGATTGTGTGATCTATTGCTTTTCCCATAGGTTGGGACGTCTATTGGTCATTTCCAGTATTTTTGGATTTGGTTCCAGATCTCAAGTGATCATGCACATGCTATTGCTCACTCAAAGCTGGAGGCTCCAGAGTTTCCCAATGCTGAATTGTAGTTTTTATATGGGATTCTAATTGATCTTCTTGTTTTGATGAATCGTTCTGTTGGAGTAATGCTGATTGGAGCTGTTCAACGTTGGATTTTGTTGTTGCTGATATCCATTGGTGTGCAGCAGTGTAGAAGAAAGCAACAATGTCATGGAGTGTTTGTCTGGCTTGTCCGTGCCATAGATTTGTTTGAAAATTTAGATTCTTTGCTAACTATGTCCATTTATGCAGGTGCTATAGACTTTTTGCGAGCTTCAGCTATCTATCGATATAGTAGTTGCCATGGCAGGTGTGGAAGTCGATTATTCCTGCCATCATCAATTTGAGCCAAAGAACACATCCTGTAAATCTTATGAAATTGAGGCAGCAGTTATAAAGGAATCGGAAAATTATGACAATTCGACTGACTTGCTAAAGAAAGGGTTTATGGAGTATGGGTATGATTTTTCCTTCTACTTTCTCTGATTTGGATATTGGATATCTTCTGTTTCTTCCTTGGTTAATGTCATATGATTATGTGCAGATGCCAGCACTATCGAAGACGGTGCCGCATTAGAGCTCCGTGTTGCAATGAGATCTTTGATTGTCGTCATTGTCATAATGAGGCAATGGTGAGGTTTTCCTTACCTAGGAACGGTTTTCAAATATGGAATTATATGTGTTTTTTTACAAATCTATATTGAAATAACAAATAATCAAAATCTGTATTTCATTTTACATTTTCTTTTCAATAAAATTTTAACTTTTGATGATTTTTATCCGAAATTGCTTGATATGAACTAGGATTATTCTACGTATTTACTAATAGTGAATCATTTTTTGATGTGCAGAACAATATTAGTGTTGATCAGAAGCTTAGACATGACATTCCTCGACATCAAATTAGCCAGGTATATATATTCATAAGCTTCCACTTTCAAACTCCCTTTTCATTGAACTTTTCATAATGTTTGTAGCCCCTGTTTGTGAGATAGTTTGCACTTGTCTTAGCTTTATTCTTTTAACATTTCAGGTGATATGTTCGCTTTGCAGCACTGAACAGCAGGTTAGTTCTAGGTTTTATTCATATTGCTGGTTTTTAGTATTTTTTCCGTAATTGGACTCCTACAATGGTATTGTACTTGCATGTAGATGAAGTGGCCGTCTTCTAGTGGAAGATCGTATCCGATTTTATTATCATTATTATTATTTTATTCTATTTCTTAATATGTTGTTTATTGCTATTATCAGGTTCAACAAGTTTGTGTTAATTGTGGTGTGTGCATGGGAGAATACTTCTGCGAGACATGCAAGCTGTTTGATGACGATGTGAGTAGCTTAACTGTCTTTCAATAGGGGTATAAGTTTGAGGATTATGTCCTTTTCTGAGCAAAAGTGTATACTATCGGCAAATCTTCTAGCTTATAATGGCCTTTGTACATCTAAAGGATTGCAATAACCATCTTTCTTTGGCTCTACTGCAGACATCCAAGAAACAATATCATTGTGATGGGTGCGGAATATGCAGGTATGTTTATGCTCTCCGTTTTTTAGCTCATCATTAAGAAATATGCTGGGAATATATCTCATATGTCAAGTCCGTTTAACATGGACTTTTAATGTGCTTTTTTTCTAGAATTGGTGGACGTGAGAATTTCTTCCATTGCAATAAGTGTAGTAAGTAATTTATCACTCATTATTTATTTTGTTTATATTGTTCAAGTTGGGTGTTGTTCAGTGGTTATATCACGACTTACTAATTATCCGTGCCATATAGGATGCTGCTACTCGATGCTTTTGAAGAACAGCCACCCATGTGTAGAAGGTGCGATGCATCATGACTGCCCCGTCTGTTGTGAGGTAATCCATTTGAACTTACCTGTAGCAAAGGGGGGAAAATTGTTTTACTAGTTTCTTTATGGATGCTTAACTGCAAGCGTGTTGGGAATAATTATTTGCAGTATCTATTCGAGTCGAGGCATGATGTAACTGTCTTGCCGTGTGGGCACACCCTTCACGGAAATTGCTTGAAGGAGATGAGGGAACATTATCAGTGAGTGCCTGTGCTGCTCTTTTAGTTTACTATTTCTTTACTCTTCAATCCTGGTTTTTATTTATTTGTGCTTATCATCTTGACAGATATGCCTGCCCCATTTGCTCGAAGTCGGTCTGTGACATGTCCAAAGTCTGGGAGAAATATGATATGGAGATTGCGGCTACTCCAATGCCAGAAGCTTACCTGAACAGAAAGGTCCTCTTCTTCTCCCTCACTGTTCATATCTAATCAAATAGATGCCTCTATGTTCACAAGTTTCTAATGGAAACCTAGTTTTGACAGGTTTGGATCCTCTGCAACGACTGTGGTACGACCTCAAATGTGCAGTTCCATGTGGTGGCTCAGAAGTGCCCAAATTGCAAATCCTACAACACTCGCTTGACAAGGAGCTGAGCCAAGTAATGGGGCTGAGACTCTCTTTTTGATGCTCATGGGTTGAGGTTTTAATTAACCTTTCAACCATATGCCCGTGCTGGGGTTGGGGCTGCGGCTGCGACTGCAACTGCAACTGCAACCTGCTTCGGGGGAATAGTCTAGTCTAGCTCGTGGTTCGTTTTTCATTTAATTTGTTCTTTGTTCGTTTTTCATTTAATTTGTTCTTTGTATGATGTAAATAGCACAACTACCCCATGTTGGCACTGTGACAGTGTGTCTCGTTTCCTATGAATAATATTTTTCCTTATTAGGAGGGGTCCCTTAGTGAGCGCACTGTGAAATATGTTTGAATCTGATTGGATGCATGTCTGTAGTCGTGTCTGCCTGCTGCTTTCCTTTTTTTTTTTCCAGATTTTCCATCTCGTCCTTTCTTTTTTTGTGGTTCTTTCAAGAGAAATTAGCCATTCCTGAAATTTGGGTTAATTTGTATATTATGGAAAATCATGGGGGGTCCGATGATATTTTGCCTAAATTATGTCGTCGTCTCTTCAAACAGCAAGCAAGGGGTAAACGGTCATTATCCCTTTCACCAATTTGTTGAAATCGTGTGGAATTTGCGTCCGCAACTTCACTTCGAGGTCTCTCATACACGACCCCTCTTATATACCTCACTCAAGTTCATTAGTTGTTGGTCTCTATTGATCATGCTCACCAAGTTATACGAACCAGAAATCACAATATAGAATTCCATCATTGAAAATCAACTTTAAAATTGTTACCCACAATAAGTTCTTACAATTTATTTGCATCCAGTCACCTAAATTGTGTTACTAAACATATCCACTTCTTGATTCATGCATGCTCTTCAACAAGGGAGTAATTCATGGGAGGATTTTGATTTTTGAAATACAGGTCAAGTGATAATCTGAGTAACAATTTATGCCAACTGTTTGATAAATTGGGTAGAGTTTGTCACCCGCTTTCTTGCGTATGTGAAGATTCGGTAATTAAAAAAGAAATTCAGAAATAATTTCGACATGATTTTAGGAACTTCGGGCTCTCCTAAAATAAGAACTTCGGGCTCTCCCAGATTGCAATCATTGATGCAAAAGCAAGTTACATGATATGGGATTAAAGAAGCAATCAAGATACAGTTTGATAGAACATGCTGGAATTGTTCATAAATTTTACTACTCTCACCTTAACATTCAGTCTGAAGAAATTTATCCGATGTTAAATGAGACTGTAAAATAAGGATCAACCCTACCACATTGAAAAATGTCTCATTTTTTGTTGGGACTCAAAATGTATCATTAAAATTCTTCCTTTTTTTTTTTTTTTTCTTATTACTTTTGTGTGTGTGTAATGTTTCCAAGTGGGAGTCACGTAAAAACTGCATGTGGGGTTCTTGCAGCAGAGCATCAACAGTTTCTATCACTCTCATCAAATCTGTGAAATTATGAAACACAATCCAGTAATTGTCCTTGTGATCTTCATAGATTTTTTCACTTGATTTGAGGACATTCTTGGACTTAAATTCAATGGACCCCCATGCTTTTCCTTGCACAATCTGAATTTTTTTTTTTTTTTTTTTTTTATTTTTATTTTTAGAGCTCTACAATCTTTTACTGAAGTGGTAAAACAAATTAAATCAACATGAGATGGGGACTGAAATCTCTCGAGTGAAACTTATATGGCCTTCCAACGGTGGCAATTCGGGTCATGATACAACATTTTTCCCATGAATATGGGATACAAAAGTAATGAGTTCGGAATAACTTAAAATTAGGGGGTGGTAATTTAGTTTAGAATTTGTGTATTCAATCGATTCGATTTGTATTAAAGAGAATATGAGTTTGGAAAAATTGATTCATTTAGTAAACGGATCAATTCGATTCAATTCGTTTATTAAACGGATCAAATATGAATTTAAACTCACTGATTCGTTTATTCGTTTACGATTCATTATTACAGTCATTTTGTTAGCTTCTGTTATTTTTAATTAAGTTCGAGAAATTGAGGCTAATTACCACACAAAAAAATTCTTAGTTTTGATGGACCATTTTTAGTAAATCCATTAATTGTGTATTTCATATATATAAATTTATGAATAATTAATATAAATAAAATTGTTGAATCATGTCAAAGACTAAACGAATATTCGTTTATTAAAATAATCGAATACTAATCATGATATTAGAATTCGTTTAGTAAACGAATCGAATACGAATCCATTACATTTTAATTCGATTCGCTTAGGATTCGACACAGATTCGATTCGTTAATTTATTTTGTCGCCTATGCTTAAAATCAGAGGTATAGCTCTAGGGATAATCGATACAAATAGCTAACCGTGACCTAAAATTGGGGGGGGGGGGGGGGGATTAATGATAATAATAATGATAATGATAATGATAATTATGATGATGATGATGATGTATTTTTAAGAACTCACCTAGAACTTTGATGCCCCTCATTAAAATGTCTTAATTACCTGTACCTTGACACTGCAAGTGAACCGAATTGTCATTCTTAGAATGATGTAAAACTTTATTGTGAAATGCAGTGCAAGTGCATAGCAAAAATGTAAGGGAGCTCATTGTGCTCGATTTCAATGAAGAAGCATCAGAAAAGCTTGCACATGTAAGTAAAGGACATTCCCAGAACTGCAATTAAATCTTACAAGCAACTGATAGTGGCGAAGTTACTAAGGGACGACTGAGGATAGTGTTCTACTAATTAATGAAATTTTTTAATTTTTAATGAGATAATTTTGATTTGCCCTCTTTAAATTGAAGAGTATCTACAGTTTTTTTATGAATTTTGATTTGCCCTAAAAGTATCTACAATTTTTTTTATAAAAATCAAATTTTACCTTATTTAAAGTTCTAGCTACGCTATTGGTCACCGGATCTAGAAAGTAGTTTCTAAGATTCAAACCCCTTATATCAGAGCATAATAAAACAAAGACTGGCCCTTAAACTAAATAATAATACTTAAATCTAAGAGACATCGTGCAAAATAAAATCGAAATATAAAGTGCTTTAAAACTCCAGAAATCATTCGAAGTAGAATGAAGTGGAAGGAAGATTATTGAGAGAATTACAAAATGCATATTCTCATCATAGCTATAAGTTTGCCATCAGTTTGCAAGCATTGCTCCTTTCTACTCATTTTCATTCAAACAGTACTAAGCAATTAAGATCAAGCTAGGCAAAAAAAAAAAAAAAAAAAAAATCTAAAAATATTACTTTATAATATGTCAAAAACTTGTTCAGTTGCAGGCTTATACATTCGTTCCTTGCTGCAATAGCGATAAAACAAAATAATATAGGGGAGCCATAAAAACGGGCTTATACCCTCTTGACATAAATTTTAATGCAATAAAAGTCCCGGAATATATATATATATATATGTCCGAGCTATGGATGAAAAAACTAGCCGATTATGATCTAATGCCCACCAAGGCCATGAACGCTGAAACAAAGTCAGCAGATGAAACAATGTACAAAATCGATCATCCATGGCTGCTAAGCGATGCACACAAACAGCTCTTTATAGATAGATGATCAAGTTGTCTACCTTTTTGAGTATTCTTAAATCATCAATCATGGACATGGTGGCTATGGGTAAAAAAGCCATTATGTTGTTATAAAGAAACCAGTTTCAACGAGCTCATCACAATCATCCGACTTGGAAGCGCTTTCAGAGTTGATATTTTCCTCCATTTCCTCATCGATCAAAATCTCCTGTGAGCGACAATCTATACTGCAGAATGCTCTCTCACCTCTGCAAGAGATCAATTAAATCAGACTAGTAAATACTAAACCCTCCTTCTAAGAAGATGTGAATTGAGCTATCACTACTATTAACGGGGCATACCTGTATATGTAAATATCTTTACCCTCCAATTTCATGTTGCAAGAGCAGCAGACGCTCAAGAAATCACCAGAAGGATACTGAGTGGTTGAACTCATAACACCATCAGTTTCCTCGGCTTTATCCTTACCAGAGTTGCTCAAGTCATTAGTGTGACATTCCAGAATGCAGTCCCCATATATATGAGTTGTTCTCGGGTTAGGACCACGCGACACTACACAGGTATAATCTTCAGAAAGCTCACTCTCACTAGCAGATAGGCTTTCAGTTAATCCATTGCCAGAGAAAATGAATACTTGCATTGAGTTTAGCTTTGCATGCGAAAATTTGTTTGAACTTAAGCATCCTCCAACCATTATAGGAGGAGATCTTTCATGGGAGTCTAATTTTTCCAAACCAAAACCTCCAGAACTCACATTGGAGCCACTGTCGGCAAAACCAGCTAAAGCTGAACATGACCCGCAGGAATCCAGTGAACAAGACAGGATTTTCCTAAATGGCTCATGTTCTTCAAATGGAGTTTCTCCAATTTCAAAAACAAAATCAGTGTTACCCTTTTGCAGAAGAGACTTGATAGGGGTATACGGGAAAATTGCATAATTAGTAGGCAAAGATTTAGGTGCCTCGAAAGAATTGGTGTCTTGACTATGTGGGGTTTTAATCCTCTTTTCCGGTCCAAAAAAAAGGTTCTTACTCTCCAATCGGAGACCTTGCCAGACAGTTTCGTATCACTGTCCAGAGAATCTATAATGCTTAAACCTACTTTACTAGTATCCCAGCTCTTGTGCTGCCCATGATGGGGTGATTTTGGAGACTTGAAGGAATTGCCTAGATTTGAAAATGCCCTAAAATCTAAAGGAGATGTCGGGCTCCTTACCGAATCATTATCTGATAAACCCTTAGGACTTAACCCAATAAACAGACCAGGAACATTGAAAAAAGTGTTGCCTTTTTTATTTTCAGAACTGAAAAAAGACTCAACAACAGAATTAGACATTGTCAAATGACTAATCGGTTGATCTTTCTCAATAGACCTGGTCCTCTTCCTCAGCATTATCTCCTCCAAACCCTTTTACAAACACCAGAAGCTGTTCCTTATCTGAACAAAAAAATCAAACAGATTCAAACATACAGTCACTTACTAAACTCTCAAACAAACAAGAATCAATAAGCTGCATTGTGCAGAAGAGAAAGGAACATGATCAAACTATTCTCTCACATACATAAAGAACCAAGAATAAATGGAAGATGAAAACAAAAATTTCTAACGATGTAATTATAATCCCCAAATTCCCTAAAAACCCCAGTTAAAAAATCAGATTTTTATAGCATTAAAAGAGGTCTGAGACGACAGAGAAATTCCAAATCAATTAAAAAGTAGAGAAGCTATGAAAAAAATAATCAGATGATCATTAAACCTCTTCTAAGCAAAATACAGTACATTCATCTTCTTACTCAATAGAAAACATAGAAAAAAAAAATTAAAAATGACCTATAAAAGGTTCAAATAAGAACATACCCAGATAAGAAAATATTATCAAACACACCAAAACCCAACAAGAGGATCAACAAAAACACAGTCTTGGCACAAAAATGCAACATGGGCAATCACAAAAATAAATCTTTGAAACAATCAACAAGGAAAAAAAGAAGATTAAAAATCCCACCTCAGCGAGGTACTCTCTGAGTATCAGCTGTGGAAAACTTGACAAATACAGAGAGATGTGAATCAGTGAATGTTGAGATTTAATGGCAAAATATAGATGACAAGAGAACAAGAAGCTCTTGTCTTGTGGGTTTGTGTGAGAAATGAAACTTGTGCAGCACTGCTCTCTTTGTTTCTTTCTCTTACTGTTTTGATGATGCCTCAAAATCAGCGAAGCAAATGAGCTTCTGAAATACTTCTCTCTCTCTCTCTCTCTCTCTCCCCCCCTCAATTTTACCTGTACTGTAATTACGTATGCAAAGCAAATACTGTGCTGTTTTTGCCCACAGAAAAGAAAATAATAAATACAAGTAGTAAATTTTTTCTTTTTCCAACTTTTATATATAATACATTACCTAATTTTGCTGTTCAAGTTTGTCTAATTTTCTTAATCTATCTATCTCATTATCGCGTCACCTGTATCATTTAAAGTTATAAAATTAAATTAATAAATATAATAAATAAAAATTATATTATAATAAAATATATATTATAAGTTAATAATAATTTTATTATAACAAAAATATATATTATAAAATCTATTAAATTATCTATCATTAACCTAATTCCTATAATTAATTTTTATTATTAAATTATAAAATTAAAATATTTCTACAATTAGTTTCTATTAGTAGATTATAAAATTAAAATAATAAATTATTAACATGAGAAACCTATTATAATACAAAAACATAATATATTATTAAAATTAAAAAAAACATATTTATTTAATTATTTAATATTTTAATATATTATTATTAAATTATGAAATTAAATAAATAAACCTATTATGATAAGAAATCGTATTATAATCTCTCGTTAAAATCAAAAATACACGCCACACTTAATCTCAATAATTAACCTCTACTTAATTAATTAATATTTTAATTTATCATTATTATATTATAAAATTAAATAAAGAAACCTATTATGATAAAATAAAAAACATATGTGACACTTAATCTATATAATTAACCTTTACAATTAATTTTTTAATTAAATTATAAAATTAAATATCTTTAAAATTAATTTTTTATTAAATAGAAAACATTTTGACGGCTGTTTCTCATTTCAAGGGCAATATGAGAAATTTACTCATCGAACAAACCTCCATCAAGCAGTGAATTTGTTTGGTTAGTAGGGAACCAAAAACAAATTTAGCAAACAGACAAGAAAAATACAGGGACAAAGATTTACGTGATTCGGCAGAAAGTGGCTTCAACCTACGTCCATGGGAGAAATGAGATTTTTTTATTACTCGTTCAGGATCAAGACCGACACGAGCTACAAGTGGGGAATGAGATTACAATAATATAAAAATAAGCCTCCAAGGTATTACAACAAAGCCTAGTATAAATCTCTCATATGGTCGGGTGTTGATCTAGTTTCTCTCTCTATCACTAACTCTTCAACGCTAGCTTATTCTCTCTAAGTGGTGATATCTAAAATTTGTTAACCTTGAATTTGAGACTTCAATCTCTTTATATAAGCTTTCAAATCCAAAATTCTACCAACTTATGATGTCAGTCATTGTCACTAGGCCATCATTGCCCCATGCTGCTTTTCCCAACCACTCAATAAACAGTTGTACTTGTGACCGGCGTAAACACACACGTATAACGCAAGCGCACGTATCGTTCAAGTAGTATAAAAATATCGATCCCACGAGGACTTAATTCCTACTGTTGTTATTAATTATTGAATCTATTTATTTACAGATATCTAATTGAGGGTGAAGAGAATGATTGTTTGATTGGTTGAAAGTGGTTTTACAAAATAAATAAATAAATAAAAAGACAAAAGAAAATACTAAGGAAAATAACAAAAGACACAAAGATCTAGGGTTGTGAATCATTCTAATATCTTTTTAAAAGATGAAGTGATTATTTTATGTTTGTGTAATAAATCAGTTTACTAACCTGTAACACTAAATTATGCAAAAGCCTCTGTCGATGGTCAGACACAAATACCCAGTTTAACCCAATTGAACCATGTGTCTATGTCAACCAAATTATCTGGATTCATTAAGTTTAAGTTCCAATTATGGCTACCCCCGCCCGACATGTATATTCCTATCCTGTAAGGAAATTTATTAAAGGATTATCTATCCTTAAGGAAGATCGTGGGCTATTAAGTCTAAGGCTGAAACCTAAAATCCCTATGTCTAGTTCATTTTAGATTTACCACATCAATCTTATTGGTGATCAGACAACAAGAAGCATTAAGCTTAAGACTTAATAAGTAAACCTTTAAATTACTCAAACTATAAAATAACCCCTTATAAACCGGTGATATTAGAATTCATCACAACCCCAGATAACTAACACATAACTAGGGCTAGTAAAAACTTAAAAGTAAAAGACATAAAATAAAAATACTGAAAAGTAAAAGACATAAAGTAAAAGCTGAAAATTAAAATAAATAAAATGCTAAGGTAAAAGAATTACTTTTACTATTTACTATTTTAGATATCTCACATAAAATAATATATAAACTTGTGATAATATTACCAACCGACCAATCTGGCGGTATCCTTTATTAGTCAGGTTTAAACCAGATTAAAATGAATTACCAACCGACCAATCTGGCGGTATCATTTTTAAGTCAATATTTTAAATTGTGAATATATTATTTTTAAGGGAGATTAATCTAAATAGTAACAGTAAAAGAATTACCTTTCACCCTAGCTGGGGAAGTTACCTCCTCATGGTAAATAGTAAAAACTGTAAAAAGTAAAAAAGTAAATTACTGTACGGGCCAAATTTGGGCCCAAGGGTACAATCGACAATTTACCTCGAGACCGACCAATATCAGACCAAGAAGCCTCACAGGCCCAAGCTCATTTGTCATCAAGAGGGCCCATGGACGCAATAAATACCAAATCAAGAAACGTCCAGACTCATGAATATCTCACATAACTCGACAGTTTCCAACATCCAACGAACGAGTAATTAAAGGTAATAAATACACACGCTTCCCGAGAGTGTGTATATAAGAGAAGAAAGTCTACAAGAGGGGGGGGAATTCTAGCTCTGACACTCATAGCTCAATACAACTCTCTCCTCAAGCTCATCACACCTCCGACTGACCGCCCTCACGGCACCCTACGAAGCTCAAGGTAGTATCCAACCTTTGACTTCCCACATTCTATCTCCTTGGTACCTTCGCTGACTTGAGCGTCGGAGTGCCCCCGGCACCCACCACACCGGTGGGTAGTCTACTCCCGCTCACTCTACATCTTTGTTTTGCAGGATCGCCAGAGCCCCTATACGAAATCTCAATTGTGGACCTGGAGCGAAAATCGGTGTCTACAATTTGGCGCCCACCGTGGGGCCTTGGCGATTCACAGTGTGCAAAGAACCCTCCTTCTGCGATCCTTTCAGATACCAGGAGACCAATCACCACCGTCTCTTCACGAATCATCTTCTCCAAACGATTTGAG
Source organism: Zanthoxylum bungeanum (assembly GCA_019454045.1). NCBI lineage: Eukaryota > Viridiplantae > Streptophyta > Magnoliopsida > Sapindales > Rutaceae > Zanthoxylum > Zanthoxylum bungeanum. The sequence continues at coordinate 182,090 of SKCR01016437.1, read as the reverse complement.
TGGATTGCCATCTATTCCAGGAACAATGCACTTCCCTTTAATGGAACTATACTTCCTACCATTTCACCTCATATGATGAAACGATGTACTTGGCGGGAGGAAGATGTCCTAGCCGACAATACTGGAATGAAGACTTAACGTAGACATCCCGGTCAACATTACCAGGTAATTGTTATGAATGGCCCAGTCGGCGTTAACAATGTCTGACATAAGACTTGTTAGAAATATCCTAATCAACAATATTACACACAGCTTGTCACAATCGACATTAAATGATTGTTTTGAATTTAGCAAAGATTTCACTCGACACTCCACGTATGAGACCTGACACTCGTTTAAAATCCCATTTGACATGAGATAGAATAAGACTTAGCTTGACTAGGGTACCATTAGACAAACTGCTTCATGCATATGATTTACTATACTACGTGGGATGATTGCTATCTCCCCCAGATGACATCAATGGTTAGTCAATTTTTACATACTACGTTGATTTAACATTGCCAAGTCTATACTACATAGGGAATCTTTTACCAAGCCTGGAATGAAAAATCATTGGAACCTACGACATGTTTAATCGACCAACCTCCATCTGGTAGGTAGGATAAAAATTAATTTGGAACTCCATGAGGTCCATTCGACATCAGACACTCAATTACTTTTATTAGGTCTTGTAGAGTAAGGATGGTAGTATGAGGAACCAAACCCTCTTTAGGACTAAAGAGGTCAGGAATAATGACCTCGGACTTTCGTAAAACCCACAAGTCAAGTCCACTCGGCAGTAGACTCAGAGATGACCTTGATGACTTTCATCAAGCTCATTCCTTTGTAGCATGGTGGACCTTATTCAGGTCTTGAATAGTAAGTAAAGGCCACAAGAATGACTGGTAGGTCTTGTAGAAGTCAGACTCCACAATCCGTTCTTTCTTAGACCACAAAGCAATAAGTTCACAATTTGTTACTGCTCTACTACTAGTAATGAATAAGAAGCAGCGAGATCTAGGCTTTCTGGTTATCAGGCTTTTGAAAATTGCCTCTCAAACTGCCAGACTCCTTCACCGCAAGGGATCATCTCCTACGACAGAACCAAAGTCAAACACAGACTCAAGAAGTGAAGATGACATGCTAAATCCTAAAAATACATTCGACAATCCAATTCCCAAGCATACAACTCACAACAATCTTCTCGGGCATCTGCCTAAACACACCAGTAGTCGAATTATACATTCTTTCCGATTCGAATTATACATTTGCAAGCCATGATCAACACTCTCACAAGCAGAAGACACATTAGCAACAATGACAGAATAAGGTCCAAACATTCCAACCACGGATTTTCTAAACATCCTCAAAACTTGTCTAAAATACCCATGTGGACAAACTTGGAAATTGCCAAGTTGAATGACGCCAAATCCCGGTTAGGCATTTCATCAAACACTTTGAAGGCATCACTAGTACATACCCTGGACGACACAACAACCCCTCTGGGCAGTAGAAGCTGTCAAAACAGCCCTACTAGGGGACTCGACTCTTTAATCTATTGGGCATCCAGCCCCCACAACCATATGTATCAACAGATCTCGAACCAAATTCCAACCCATACGACAAATTCTTAGTGTGATGCTCGAGTGCGTTCGTCTCTTTGCTTGATGGGTCTTTAACGGGTTACCGTCTTGAGCAATGATCAAATAAATACGATTCAAAATGTAACCCCCACATCTCCGAGAAATCAAACTTTCGAACTGTGGGTATCACGATGTCGAGATCCTCTAACAATTGTTGATACCATGTTCATTCTGGACTCGATCTCAATAATGAACAAACTCATTCGACTCGACAATGTGAAGATTCGGTACCACAAGACGTGGGCAGTGGTCAAACCACGGGCTTCACAGTCGCAGACCTTGCCACCGTCGAGCAAAAACTGGCATCAAGTGAAATGACTGAGGCGCAGGCCCTAATGCATTCTCGGGCTCGACATGCCCTTAAGCTGAGAATGGATTCTTTTGGAAGTGGTCAGGCGTCCTAAGATGCAGATGAGTGGTATTTATCCTCTACTATTTGGCAATTTGAGTGTGGCTTCATTTATGAGGAACCACTTAGTAGGCATGGACCAATTGATTCACGTGTTTTAAGCGTCCATGTGGTCGTACGAAGATGCTCGGTGGTTTGAGTATAACTTCCTAGTAGCATGAGAGCCTGCCAAAATAACGACGTGGACACTTACTATAAATGATATCTTCACCCTAAGTCCAGTCCAGTCGGCGCGGTGTGTGTATAGAAGTGCAGTTCCAATTCATCGAGTGGTGATCGTCTCACTCGACACTACACTCGGTATAAGGCAAACGCCCCAGTCGACACTACCATGTGAAGTTTGGCACTCATTAAAGCTCTCATCCATACTACATATGTGGTCCTAGTAGAATGAGGAATAAAAATCATCATCGACCTATTTCTCATTCACACTACATATATGATCTTGTAGAATGAGAAGGAAAGACCCACATGGAGCTTCATCATGTCTAGAAACACTTTTTCCAGTAGAGAAAAGAATCTATAGTACATTCGTCAGGCTTAGTAGAATGTAGAGTGATAACCTTGATAGACATTCATCAAGTCCACACGTCATACCCATTCGATAATAGACTTATGACCTTCAATAGGTCTTGTAGTATGAAGATTCTCATAGATATTCATCAAGTTCATTCCACCGTGCTCTCATGGACCTTTTTCAGCTAGAGTAGTATGAGAAAGAAAGACTCTTGGACATTTATCAGGTCTGTATAAAGTAAAGATTCTCATAGACCTTCATCTGGTCTAGAAGAGTAAAGATATTCATGGACTCATCAAGGCCAGTCGACCGGGGACATCCCCCATGAACTCATGTCGAGTCAAAGTTGTAGACATGGAATACACATGTCGTATGACTTATATTTTCCTGGACTCATCAAGTCCAGTCGACCGGGGACATCCCCCATGAACTCATGTCGAGTCAAAGTTGTAGACATGGAATACACATGTCGTATGAATTATACATTCCTGGTCTCATCAAGTCCAGTCGACCGGGGACATCCCCCATGAACTCATGTCGAGTCAAAGTTGTAGACATGGAATACACATGTCGTATGACTTATATTTTCCTGGACTCATCAAGTCCAGTCGACCGGGGACATCTCCCATGAACTCATGTCGAGTCAAAGTTGTAGACATGGAATACACATGTCGTATGACTTATATTTTCCTGGACTCATCAAGTCCAGTCGACCGGGGACATCCCCCACGGACTCACGTCGAGTCAAGTTATACATATGAACTACACATGTCGTATGACTTACATCCTGAACCTTCATCTGATTCAGTCGACCGGGGACATCCCTCATAGACTCGTGTTGAGTCAAATTATTGACATGAACCACTCATGTCGTATGACATATATTCCTGGCTTCATCAAGTCCAGTCGACCGGGGACACCCTTCACAGAATCGTGTCGAGTCAAATTATAGACATGAACCACTCATGTCGTATGATATATATTCCTGGCTTCATCAAGTCCAGTCGACCGGGGACATCCCCCATGGACTCATGTAGAGTCAAGTTGTAGACCTACACATGTCGTATGACTTATATCCTGAACCTCATCTGGTTCAGTCGACCGGGACATCCCCCATGGACTCGTGTCGAGTCAAATAAACTCCTGAACCCTCATCTGGTTCAGTCGACCGGGGACATCCCCCATGGACTCATGTAGAGTCAAGTTGTAGACATACACATGTCGTATGACTTATATCCTGAACCTCATCTGGTTCAGTCGACCGGGGACATCCCTCATGGACTCGTGTCGAGTCAAATAAACTCCTGAACCCTCATCTGGTTCAGTCGACCGGGGACATCCCCCATGGACTCATTTAGAGTCAGGTTGTAGACATACACATGTCGTATGACTTATATCCTGAACCTCATCTGGTTCAGTCGACCGGGGACATTCCCAGATGACTCTTGTCGAGTCAAATGAAAACATGGACTTCCTTCAGTTCATAGACTTGTCGAATGAAATAACTCATTAACCCTCATCTGGTTCAGTCGACCGGAGACATCCCCCCACGGACTCACATCGAGTCAAGTTGTAGACATGGAATACACATGTCGTACGACTTATATCCTGACCTTCATCTGGTTCAATCGATTGGGTACTTCCCCAATGGCTCTTGAAGAGTAAAAGCTCATAACTTGATATTCGTTTGGCAGCATCAACGCTCGAGTACACCCACATACTATGGCCTCAAGCGACACACGCGTCAAGTACTCTCCAAGTCAAGGACTACTTGACTTAGAGAGTAGGGGACAAACTGTACGGGCCAAATTTGGGCCCAAGGGTACAATCGACAATTTACCTCGAGACCGACCAATATCAGACCAAGAAGCCTCACAGGCCCAAGCTCATTTGTCATCAAGAGGGCCCATGGACGCAATAAATACCAAATCAAGAAACGTCCAGACTCATGAATATCTCACATAACTCGACAGTTTCCAACATCCAACGAACGAGTAATTAAAGGTAATAAATACACACGCTTCCCGAGAGTGTGTATATAAGAGAAGAAAGTCTACAAGAGGGGGGGGAACTTCTAGCTCTGACACTCATAGCTCAATACAACTCTCTCCTCAAGCTCATCACACCTCCGACTGACCGCCCTCACGGCACCCTACGAAGCTCAAGGTAGTATCCAACCTTTGACTTCCCACATTCTATCTCCTTGGTACCTTCGCTGACTTGAGCGTCGGAGTGCCCCCGGCACCCACCACACCGGTGGGTAGTCTACTCCCGCTCACTCTACATCTTTGTTTTGCAGGATCGCCAGAGCCCCTATACGAAATCTCAATTGTGGACCTGGAGCGAAAATCGGTGTCTACAATTACTATATTAACAAAACGTAATTAAAATTATTTACAAAACTAAAAATTAAAAACTAAAAAAACTAAAAAAAAACTAAAAGAATCTAGAGAGAGAAACTCTCTCTTTAGATAGAATATAAGAGAGAGAGTGGTACGATGAATTCTGAAATCTCGAGCTCAATTTATAGGCCTCGGTAGGCTTCCAGCGTCGCGACGCCAAGGCCTCCGGCGTCGCTACGCCAGCTTTTGTCGACGTGGCACGCTCTGGTTCACCGGTTTGAAGATTATGGATAAGCTGATAAGGTGACACGTGGCAGAGTGGTTGGGCTTCAATTATTGTGACACGTGGCGGCTTCTGATTGGTTGCTGAGATTCTTCTCCGCCACGTGTCAGATAAGGATTATATACTCAATGATTGATGCTGACGTGGCGGTGACGTGGCAGTGACGTGGCGGTGATGTGGCGACACGTGGGAAAGAGAATGTCGGCACCGTAGAATTGCGACACATGGCACTTCCTGATTGGATGATGATGATGTGGCACGACACGTGGCAATGTTGACTTGTTGACTTGCTGACGTGGCTGATGACATGGAGACACGTAGGATGCCACGTGGCACACGTGGCGATGATGACTGTCGGCACCGTAGGATGCTGACACGTGGCACAGCGCACGTTAGCAGATCAGCTGTGATGGTGACACGTGGCACGGCGCAGGTTAGCAAAGTCAAACTTTTCTCAGATTCTGATTTGTGGACCCGGCGCACGTTAGCACTGTTCGGCGCATTTTAGACGTCGCGACGCTGAAGGTCTTGGCGTCGCGACGCGAGAATTGACCAAAATGCCCTTTTCGTCCAATTTTCACTGTTTTGGCCCAAATCACCTCCAGAATGTCCTGAAACTTTATTTATCTACAAAATAACACAAAACACATCAAAATATTCACAAAAATCAAGAAACTATACAAAATATTAGGTTAAATGAGTGGGAAATAGTGATATAAATACCACTCATCAACTTGCACTGGGTTCAACTACCTATATCAGCATAAATCCATCATTATAAACTCTTAACCATTGATATACACTTTGTTGATGCGACAGTCTATGACTCTTAACCACCTATGACTCAACTACTCCGACAATGTTATGTCCTATGAATAGAAGATAGTTTTCAACTTCTATCATTATTAACCTTCTAGAAGTCAAAACTCTTAGATATGGCATACATCATGGGACCTATCCATATAAGTTCATCTCCTCACTTGTGGCGTACGTCATATGACTTAAATATATATTGGCATATGATCCTATCTTCGTTCTTCGGGTCGGTATACCGAGACATACGATACTTGTCAGAGCTCTCTCTAACTTTCTCAACCAGGTCGGGTCAGCATACATTGATATCATCAGGTCGGGTTCAATAAATTATCTCTTTCTAATAATTTGATATCATATCTCTTCAATATTTCGATGACCACACTCAATATACTTAATATAAGAAAAGATATCATACACACAAATTTTGACAACAGACTCATTAAATAAACATGGTCTATTTCTTTTTAAAAAAAATCATTCCATTAGTCAAATGAATTAAAATTATATATATTAGTATTTTATATTAAATATAAGGTATGTAAGAGAACTGTTGGAACAAATCATCATACATAACTCTCTAAATTAGAAGTGATATTATTTTTTGATAAATATATCGAATCGTATAAGGAGCCTTGCTAGGATGCTCTTATTTCCCCAATATTCGAACACAGCCACACAGGTGGTACACTAAATATAACTTTTTGAAAACTATTCGGCCACGTCCTCGGGGGCATATTACATTCACTAAATAAATATGTTGATGGTGTTTTTAAGCACTATGATATTTAAGTAGCACGTGATGGGTAAAAGGGTAAATTCCCTTCTTGATCGAGACCATTAAATACCGACCCGACCACATGAGTGAGGGGCCGAGCACTTTACGATCGGTAAACCGAGCACTTGGGTTCAGATGACCGGGCATTATCAGATCGACAGCAGCATTCTCAGTTCAAATGACTATCATGACCGACCTCATGAAGACCGACCAGATAGCGAGATATGTTCCAGAGATGAGTTATCCTATTCTTATGGGATAAGGGGATAAGTTATCATATTCTTATGGGGTAAGGGGATAAGTTATCCTATTCTTATGGGATAAAGGGATAAGTTATCCTGTTCTTATGGGGTAAGGAGATAAGTTATCCTATTCTAATAGGGTATAGGGAAGTGAATATAGTTTTTGACTAGGAATCCTTATGGGAAAGGGAAATTGTTTCAACTAGGAAGTTATTGTACAAATAGGAATATGATTTCTACACTATTATAAATAGAAGGGTAGAGTGTGCATAAGGGGGAACAAGTTAAAAAGTTGAGAGGAAGTTAAAAAGTTGAGATCAAGATCATTATTGTAAGACTTGTAAACAAAAGAGATAGCTGAGAAGCGTGTTTGAGTAATAAAAGTATCATCCTTTTTGTGCCCGTGGACGTAGGTCGGACCAAGATCCACCGAACCACGTTAAATCCCCTTGTTGATTGGTGCATTTATCTGTCTTTTGCTAAGTTTGCTTTTGGTCCCCCATAACCAAACAAATTCACTATTGAGGGAGGATTGTCTCGGGAGTAATATTCTCATATTACCCTGAGACCAAAATCAGCCGTCAACAGTTGGCGCCGTCTGTGGGGACCTCAACAAAAAGCAGCTCGCGTAGTAAGACGATGGCAGAAGATGGAAATCACCGATCGTCAGGGATTTCACCAGATAGTTCGGGAAATCCAGGATAAAGGTCTGTTGGCCGAGCCTAATTTGAGGAGGTTCCCGATTGAGGAGGGAAATAGTAGGGCATATTGTATCTACCATGACGTAAGGGGACATGCCACGAATGGGTGCAGAGACCTGCGGGAGCAGGTGTAAGACTTGGTGAAAGAAGGTTATCTCAGTGTGTACATAGACCATTCGGTTTTTGAGGTCGACCAAGTTGATAGCGGAAGTCATCCAGTCGGATGCGTGGAATGCTGAGATGTAGAGAGGATGTATTAAGAAGAGTCTTGCTTGTAGTGACCCTTGTAGAGTTGCAAGAAAGGCAACGGATCTCAAAAAGGCTCGGGTTTGCTCTTGTACCGCCGAGACCGATGCCTCTTTCCGGCTCAGATCTGCTCTTGTACCGCCGAAACCGATGCCTCTTTCCGGCTCGGGTCTGCTCTTATACCACTGTGACCGATGTCTCTTTCCGGCTCGGGTCTGCTCTTGTACCGCCGAGACCGATGTCTCTTTCCGGCTCGGGTCTGCTCTTGTACCGCCGAGACCGATGCCTCTTTCCGGCTCAGATCTGCTCTTGTACCGCCGAGACCGATGCCTCTTTCCGGCTCGGGTCTGCTCTTGTACCGACGAGATCGATGTTTGTTACAGCTCGGGGTCGGGTTACGTCCCACCGAGTCATGCTTATTGGCCTGGGGATGGAACATTCCCCCAGAACCAAATGTCTCTCAAGCTCGGGGTCCTCAGAATATTCAGGGACATACTCGATGCATAGGATCCGTGAGAAGCATAGCACGGGGAGGGATGATACCCCCGTGGCGATTGCTTGCTCCAGTGTTACCGAACATAAGGAGGAATATGCCCTTAATGTTTCGAAACACTCTTTGATCCTCACTTACCCGATGTAATGGATCCGTGAGAAGCATAGCACGGGGGATGATGATGGCCCCGTGGCGATTGCTAGCTCCAGTGATGCCGGACCTAAGGAGGAATATACCCTTAGTATCCCGGACACTCTTTGATCCATTCATCATTTGGATCCGAGAGAGGCGCAACACGGGGATGCGTTGTGCCCCTGTAGCGTGTGCCTGCTCCAGCGTGGTAAGGAGGAGCCCTCATACAATACACAGGCTCCCCATTGACCCGACGTGTAGAGGATGTGCCCTTACCATTCAAACGCTCTTCTGATCCGAATCCTGGTTCGCCGGGACACTGAATTGAAAGATTCAGAATTGTGTTTTGGAAACCGCGGACAGGACGCTGTTTTAAGGAATCCGTGCTGTCGTTTACGCTTGTGAAAAAATTTTGCTTTGGGACAAGTGCTAAGTCACCCCCACCTTTTGATTTTATCTTCGAAAGTTTTGTTTTATTTTTTCATCGGTCTGACAAAGGGACGCCCAAGTCAGATTCGATAGGGTTTTAAAGATGGATACACTTCTCATCTGAATAAATCCCAAGGATTAACCAGTGCTCGGGGCTGGATTTGTTCCGCTGAGGCCACTTGGTTAATCGGCTCGAGGCTGGATTCGTTCCGCCGAGACCACTTGGTTAATCTGCTCGGGGCTGGATTCGTTCCGCCGAGACCACTTGGTTAATCTGCTCGGGGCTGGATTTTGTTCCACCGAGACCACTTAGTTATTCGACTCGGGGACGGGTTACGTCCCACCGAGTCTACCTCTTTGGACTGGGGACGTAACATTCCCCCAGGTCCAAGTGTCTTTCTCAGCTCGGGGTCGGGGTACGTCCCACCGAGTCAGCCCTTCGGTCTGGGGACGTAACATTCCCCCAGGTCCAAGTGCCTTTCTCAGCTCGGGGTCGGGGTACGTCCCACCGAGTCAGCCCTTCGGACTGGGGACGTAACATTCCCCTAGGTCCAAGTGCCTTTCTCAGCTCGGGGTCGGGTTACGTCCCACCGAGTCTACCTCTTTGGACTGGGGACGTAACATTCCCTCAGGTCCAAGTACCTTTCTCAGCTCGGGGTCAGGGTACGTCCCACCGAGTCAGCCCTTCGGTCTGGGGACGTAACATTCCCTCAGGTCCAAGTGCCTCTCTTCATTCGGGGTCGGGTTACGTCCCACCGAATCAGCCCTTCGGACTGGAGACGTAACATTCCACCAGGTCCAAGTGCCTCTCTTCATTCGGGGTCGGGTTGCGTCCCACCGAGTCAGTCCTTCGGACTAGGGACGAAACATTCCCCCAGGTCCGAGCATCTCTCACAGATCGAGACGGGATCACATGCCACCGAGCACATCATCGTTAGCTCAGAGGCAAAATTTCCTCCTCACAATCGAGATTGGATCAATCAGGGGTCAAGACCTCCGAATCTCTTGTACATATATTACAGAGGATAAGTCATTTTTAGTTTTGACAACAAGAGAAACTTCATTTCCTGATGGAAAGTAAGCAATTTGCTTTGAGGTGGAGAATCGTTCTGAATAGGGTCAGCATCTCTAATAACCGAGGATATGAAGATAGAAACAAAAGACTTAGTTGATGGCAAAGGCAATTTCTCTGTGATTTTTGGAACGACCACCAGCAAGGCGATCAGCACACCATCTTTTTTTTAGTTCCCGGCATCAACTCACAAACTCGTTGTTACCGAGAACTAGGGGACAGATGTTGATGGTGTTTTTAAGCACTATGATATTTAAGCAGCACGGGATGGGTAAAAGGGTAAATTCCCTTCTTGATCGAGACCATTAAATACCGACCCGACCACATGAGTGAGGGGCCGAGCACTTTACGATCGGTAAACCGAGCACTTGGGTTCAGATGACCGGGCATTATCAGATCGACAGCAGCATTCTCAGTTCAAATGACTATCATGACCGACCTCATGAAGACCGACCAGATAGCGAGATATGTTCCAGAGATGAGTTATCCTATTCTTATGGGATAAGGGGATAAGTTATCCTATTCTTATGGGGTAAGGGGATAAGTTATCCTATTCTTATGGGATAAAGGGATAAGTTATCCTGTTCTTATGGGGTAAGGAGATAAGTTATCCTATTCTAATAGGGTATAGGGAAGTGAATATAGTTTTTGACTAGGAATCCTTATGGGAAAGGGAAATTGTTTCAACTAGGAAGTTCTTGTACAAATAGGAATATGATTTCTACACTATTATAAATAGAATGGTAGAGTGTGCATAAGGGGGAACAAGTTAAAAAGTTGAGAGGAAGTTAAAAAGTTGAGATCAAGATCATTATTGTGAGACTTGTAAACAAACGAGAGAGCTGAGAAATGTGTTTGAGTAATAAAAGTATCATCCTTTTTGTGCCCGTGGACGTAGGTCGGACCAAGATCCACCGAACCACGTTAAATCCCATTGTTGATTGGTGCATTTATCTGTCTTTTGCTAAGTTTGTTTTTGGTCCCCCATAACCAAACAAATTCACTATTGAGGGAGGATTGTCTCGGGAGTAATATTCCCATATTACCCTGAGACCAAAATCAGCCGTCAACAAAATATATTTCAATTAATGTTGATAGTTAAGATATTTTTTCAAATAGTCTAATATAAAAAAAAAAATTCATCATCCAAATTTGAATATTAAAGAGATAAATGGCTAAAAATACATTTATATGTCACAACCCAAAATTTTTCACAGTGAATATGTTGCTTCTTCTCTTATTGATGGGTCCAATCTGACTTATAATGATGAAGGTTTTAGAACGTTTATGACTTTAAAAGTTTTTAATTATTTTTTAACTACGAGATATTACTAATTGGCCCAATCAACACTTAATTGAATTATTAAATGATATCGTTGAAATTTTTACATTAAATAAGTTATTTTGTAATATATTTTTTTTTTAAAGTTAACTATCAGAAATATTTATTCTATATTTGATGTGTCTGCTGATCACACTAATGGGGTGGCAATTTGAGTATGATTCGTTTATTCGTTCAATTCGATTCGCTTTAAAGTGAATACGAATTTAAAAATATTACTATTTATTGTTATTTTTTAATTAAGATTCGAGAAATTATGACCAATTACCATATAAAAATAATATTATCGATATTTGTTTAGCTATTTTTAGTAAATGTATTAATTACGTATTTCATATGAATATATTTATGAGATATAACATAAGATATAACATGATGACAATAAAATATTACTGAAAATTTTAACGCATTGGTTAAAGAGACCTGAGCACTTCTGATGCTGAGTTTACTTAATTATATCAGGACAACCCTTCAGATATGGTTTTTTGATAGGAGAGAATCTGCAGAATTGAATGTTACTCCGTTAACCCCGTGTGAGCATGGAAAAATAGAGAAACGTATAGTGAAATCGCATCAAATGTCCGTATCACCAGTTGATCGCTATGAGTTTGAGGTTCGTGATGGAGACATTATTAAAATTGGTAACATAAGAGAGAAAACGTGTACGTGCAGAAAGTTTGATTTATAGCAACTTTCGTGTGCACACGCATTGGCTATATGTGTGCCCGCTAGAATCAAACGCTCTAGTCTTTGAAGCAAAATGTATACAACGGCCACCCTTCGTGCTGCGTATGGGGAAACTATACATCCTATTGGTGACCAATCTGATTGGGTCTTGTCAGAAGAGTTATCAGGTATAATATTATTACTTTATTTTATCGGAAAAAATATTCAAAAATAATTTTAACTAATGGCTTGATTCTCAATGCATGTCTAAATGTATTGCCACCAAATGAGCGTGTTTCGACGGGACGACCGAAAATAAATAGAAGATCATCACATGCGAACAAATAGTGCAAGTCATATGTAGTTGATGTGACGAACGTGGACACAATAGACGTTAATGTATGACTCCTCTTAGCTGAAATCTAAGTCAACAATAATTTTAACTTATGTAAACAGATTTTATGTAATAGCAATTGATGTTTTTTTATTTATATTTTCTAACTTATATGTAAAAATCTTATATATTAATAAAAACCGTTGACTATTTCTTTAAGTATCAAAATCAATATCGTATCATCATAAAAGACTAAGTTTTTGTAATGAGAACAAATGAGGAATGCTTCTTATTAGAAATATTTTTTCAAACTTCATAAATCCGAAGAATACTTCGGATATTCGAATCAATATTTCGGATTTTCGAAGTTTTGAATAAATAAAAAAAATCAAAACTTAGGAGATTCGAAGTTTTGACTTCGAATCTTCTAAATTTACACCAATTTCAACATGTATTTTAAATAATCCATATATTTCGGAGACTGTGACCGTAAATATAAATAATAAATGTTGTATCTCATTTTGATAAATGAATATCTTTTTTTGTTAGTTTTATAAATTTTTCATAAATTAAATAAGCAGAAAAATTCATTGATGGTGATGGGGCGAATATGTTAAGATAAAAGATAAAATAAAAATAATTAGTAAAGTTAAGTATCTGAAAATAAAACAAAAAGGACTACTGAAAATGGTATGGTTCAGTTACTTTATTACCCTTTTGGGTGACTCATCACAGAACGACAAACATGACCTTGTGAAGGGTCTCTTTGAAGTTTCACAAACAGTCACGGACGGACTCACGGTTCTTAACTGCCGTCATGACGACATTAGATTAATCGGCTTCAGTTTGTAAATCACTCGGCGAGTTTGAAACCCGTACTACGTTACGGTCTAGAGAAATTAAATGACTTTAATACCCTCGGGTCGGTTTGATTATGTTTTTTACCCTTTTTATTATGGTGTTGGGCCATAAATTGAAAATAAGAATAAATCTTTTTTGAAAAAAAAAAAATTTACTAGCTCCTACGACTCTCAAATATTTTATCTAACTCTTCCATGATGAAGTTTAAAAATTACTTTGCTTCGGAGGAGTGTGTTAAAATAATTTAATTTGCCATCAGAATTTTTAGACAAGTCGTTGACAGCTGATTTTCGTTCTGGGGCAGTTTCGAGATAACTTCTCCGAGACAACATTCCCTTAATCTTTAATTTGTTTGGTTTGGGGATGACCAAAAGTAAATTTAGTAGAAGGTGGGAAAAACACACAAATTGACAAGGTAGTTTTAACGTGGTTCGGCGGAGCGAATCCAACCTACGTCCACGGGCACAAAATGATGAGGGTTGTTTTTATTGCCAAGAGCTGACTCGGCCGACTTGTTTTGAGACAGGCTAGAACGCGACCGAGCAGTTGAAATGAGTTACAAGTGGTATTCTTTTGTGTTACCAGTTACTATGTAGAAAACCCCAACCTATACAAATGATGTTACCCTCCCTTTATATACTAAGAAAATGTAACATTGTTCCTACAACTTTATGACGATTCCTGCGTGATCTCCGACTGATTGACGGGTTCTCTGCCCCAGGTCTACCCTCGCCGAAAGCAAACATGTCGTCTGACGGCCTGTCACATCATTCTGTCTTCTCCACTGTCACATGCAATAAGAATGATGACAGCCTATAAAGTGCCTTTGAGAAATGACATGTGTTGAAGGAAAGATCCAGCTCTTCTGATCTTCTGTCGGTCTTCAAGAGGTCGGCCAAGTAACTTGCCGGGCAATCCAAACTTTTCTCGTCCTGGCCCAAAATATCCGAGCTCATCCACTTGTTTCAGGAGATAAAGTAAAACCAAGCCAAGCTGCCGGTCAATTGTGGTCGGTCTCGGCTCTGGTGTTGTCGATCTTCGAGAAATTGTACCAAGCTGTATACTCTGGTCGGCCAAATCTGGGAGACTGTGCACGACCACCATCCCTAGCCGAGGGATAACCCAAACCCAAACATTCGTCCTTTCAAAAGGAGAAATTACTATCTCTACCCTTGCCGAACTATTCAAAATACTTGTCACGAAAAACACCATCAACACAAGTAAGAGGATAACAAATTAAATTTAGGATTTGATCATTCCCTTATTTTTAAAGAAAAAATTAAAAACTATTTATATTCCGTATTTATACATTTTATACACTTTAACTACTGCGATTGAGTCAGAATAAATATTCATATCATAACGTTTCTTTTTAAATTTTTCTAGATATACCAATATAAAAGTATACAAAACAAAATACAAAAACATAATTAATTGAAGCTTTAATTAGTTTGTAGTTAGTAGTGTCTCTATAAAATATATGAGCATGTATATATATAGTTTTAGTATCAATATTGGATCATCTAACTTAAATGAAATTTAGGTAATTTTTATTAAAAACATTCATGATGCATTAAACGTGGTGGTGGTTGTTGTAAAAGTGGTTTATTAACCTATTCAACATGGACATTATTTTTTTGAAAAGGAGATTCAACATAGACATGATAGCACGTTGTTTATTTCAATCACTTGCATCCATCATAATCTTTTAGATAAAAATATAGCTTAAATTTGTACCAAAGAAAATGATAACATGCATTTGTCCCCTAAAAGATAATTAAGGGAAATGAAAACTATGAGAGAGAGATTTAGATGGTAATTTCACTCATAAAATCGTAAATCCGTAAAAATCCGTCTGTAATAGGTAAGATAGGATTTTGTAAATATTTCAACGGATTTAGTACGGCTTTGGTAAATTAAAATAAAACTCACTGCGGGTTTGGTACGAGTTTTGTAATTAAGCAAAATCTGCGGGTATCTACTACCCGCAAACATAAATTTTTTGTTTTATATTTTTTAGGGTAAAGAAAATCCACTCATATAAAAGGACTCACATTTTGTAGTTAACTTTATCATTTTTTTTAAATTGCTTCTGGTCTTATATTGGTTTAATATGCATTTAAATTTTTTTTTGGTCAACTTTATCATTTTGTTTGAATTACTTTTGGTCTAGTATTTTGTATAATATTTGTGACTTCAAACTAAACTCCGCTGACATGTGAAGAAATTATAGATGGTATAATATTCTGTATAATTTGGTTTCCATATTATAGATGAAAAATATTCTATCACGACAAATTTATTTTTATATGATATTTTAAAAACACCCAAAAAATCAGATGAGTACCCATAAGGGTTTGATAATTTATTTTTATATGTGGGTGCAGATTTGATAATGAAAATTAAAATCTACAATGAGTATGGTGCGATTTGGTAATTTATTTACATATGCGGGTACAGATTGGTAAAGACAAACATACACCAAACCCTAACAAATGTCATCCCTAGAGAGAGACCTATTTAAAATAAAATATTCTTTAATCATATATGTAATATTTTAATGAGATTTCTTTGACAATAAAGTAAATATTATAATCATATTTCCAAAAGGATCACTTTGACCATGATTTGAAATCATTATTGTTTTTATATAATAATATTTATTATGATTTAAGAAAAAGTAGAGTATTATGTGTCACCATTTCCCAATTATAACTTTTTTTGCTTGAATTATTGAATATGCACAGAGGCGTCCCCAAGAAGTCCCAAGTAGGGGCGGTCATCCCTACTGAAATTTTGAATTTTTGTTATTATATATAGTAATTTTAAAAAATATAAGGGGCTTAGTATAATTTTTCAAAGTAAAAGAAAATATGTTGCAATTAATTTGAATTGGTGAAACTAAAACGACGTCGCATGGCCACTTGTAGCAATATGCGTGGAGAATTCAATGTTCTAAAAAGTTATTACATGCATGCTATATATTACAAGTTATTTGATATTGTTACATTATAAAATTTGTTAATCTTTTGGTATTGTAATTTGTAAGCGTATGTTCATTTTGACAAAATATAAACTTGAACATCTTCCACTAATATAATCAAATGATATATTATTTCAAATTTTCAACGACAATTACTATCTTTTCATGTAAAAAATTAATTAAAAAAGTTGATATAAAATCAAATTTACCATAATTCAAAAAGTTATTGTTTGCGCAATTTTCTACCTGAAGAAAAAAACGTGTAAGGTTCAAACCTCTTGAGGCAAAGTCTCAGCAATGAGTGTTTGATTAAGTGAATAAGCCTTCAAGGGGCACAAGTACACAAATTACAGTCCTAAAAATTATGAAACTACGAAATAAAAAATAATAAGATGCTCGTTTGAGTATTCATTTGATCGGGGTTTCTTATTCACATGAGTGAGCCTTTTATAGTGAAATTTGTAAACTGCTCGGACGGTTTCAGTCCGTAACTCCCCTGCAACTGCCGAGTCATGCCTTCAACCGTTGAGTTGTGCGTCATAACTGTCTGATCGTGGAGGGAAATGTCTAACTGTTGTAATCGTGGGATCAACTGCAGCATGTGTTCGATCATCCTGAGTCCTTTGTCGTTCTAATCGCTGTTTCGATCTTCTTGACTCTCTAAGTCGTCCTAGTTGTTGGGCGATCTCCATGACTGCTCTCTTCTTCCTCGTCCTAGGTTCGAATCATCCTGTGGAGTGATACATGTTCTTCCCGCTTGCTTTCGTCCATGTCGTTATAGGGCGATTTTCTTTTGTCAACAATTGTCCCCCAAATTCACTTTGATTGAGTTGGATGATAAATCGAGGTGAATTTATTGATGTAGGTAGAATTAGGGTGGTAGACGTCGGCCTACAAGTCATCGTCCTATTGTTTGTTGAGCCGCCCTTTACGTTTTCCATGCGAGCCAATCATTTCTTCAATAAATGCGCGACCTTTCCCAACACGTTTCATCATGACTCCCATTAATGAGCCGTTTTTCACGTCATTTCAGTGTCTCCCTTTGTTACATGTCACCTTTATTCCTTCACGTCGAATCGTATCCCAACACCTGTCTAGGGCGACCCTTCATTCTCCTCATTTTCAGGCTGTTTCCTTCTTTCGACGATTTGGGTTGCGACACCTGTCTCAGGTTGAGCCTTTCTCATGTGTATATAAGGGTTTAGCCTACTCTGGTTTTCACTTTACTTTCCATCCTCTTTGCAAAGTTTCTTTCTTTCTTACTCTCAACCTTCCAGTATTAATGGCGTTTTCTTCTTCTGCCCCCAAAAACAGCTCCTCAACTTTTAGTGACTATCAGATGGCATTGGGTGACTCCTCTGTGAGTGCTAGGGGTGAGCAAAATCCGTTTCGGTTCCGGTTCCGCATAGAACCAGAACCTACCCGGAAAAATTCGGTTCTGCACTAAGTGGAACCAGAACATACCCAATTAAACAGGGTACCCTATTATTCGGTTCTGGTCCGGTTCCGAATTACCCTATTTTAAAATATTTTAATGAAAACTACATTCCAATACGAGTACGTAGGAAAAAACAGGGACCAAATCGGAGTGCGAAAGCTCAAGAACGAAAGGTTATACAATAGCCCACTATTTTCTTTCAAAATATTTAATTATTGATATCATTAGTTAGATATAGATTTTCATTATACTTATGTTGCTAGGAAAATGGAAGGAAAATGAAAAGATAAAAAATAAATACATATAATTTTAGAGTCGAATTATGCTGTGCTGGAATATTTCGAATTAGATTAAGAAGATGTTTTTTTGTTAAAACAAAATTGTGGCAAAACATAAAATAGAGTGTAAAGGAAATTTTTTTTTATTGATTAATTATTTTTCCTTTAGTTGTGGTAGTTTTAAATTATAGCAGCTTTGTTTGCAATGGGCTCATTTTCTAATTTTAAGCGTCTCTGTTTAACACAAACACACATACATTCTATATATACTTGATAGAAGCACTAAAATATTTCTATATGAACTGCGACTCTTTAAAATTTATACAATTAAATAATGAACGCCAAATGTTTAAAATTTATGTTCATATAAACTGGTTCCATGGTCTGGTTTCGGCTCCGACTATTTTGGAACCGGAACCTATCCGGATAAAATCGGTTCCTTCATATTTGGAATCGGAACCTACGTGATTACAACCAGTTCCGATTCCAAACCCGGAAAATTGATCCGGTTCCAACCGATTCCGGGTATAACCAGAACCGATGCTCACCCCTAGTGAGTTCTTTTGGTGTTCATATCCTCAATGAAAACTACGGCCAATGCACTATAGGTCCCATATTCGTCGACGACAATGCCATCACCACGGCCCCGTTGGCTCAACAGTTTCCTTCTACTTCTGGCCTCCCTTTTTCAGAGCCACTGAATGTTTCTCCCTTGGCTCAATCTAATCCTATCCGCACATGGCCAAAACACGATTCCTCATTTGAGACCTGGTTCCAACGTATGCTACTGCATACAGATACCCGTACATTTCTTGAGGAACATGACTTCCTTTCTCTTATCGAACTCTCGTTGGCTTTGCTCTCTTTCGATCGAAACTTGTTTCCTACCTCACCACTTTTCTGGTCCTCTGAATACAACATTTTCATCTTTCCTGCTAAACCTTTCACCATCACCCTTCGCGACATCAGCGCTCTTACCGGGTTGGCCCCTTTGAGTAAGACCATCTCGGCATGTACAACCTTTCATTTCCCTCCTCATTCAATGGACTTTTTGTCCTTCTCATCCTACTCCGCTTTTCTCCGTACATTTTCCAAATCGGCCGGTCCGGTCTCAATGTTGGAGCGTACGGCCTTCCTTCATTACTGGCTTTGCAAATATATCATTTGCGCGCCAAGCCAGAAACCCGTGGCAGGTTACCTCCCCATCTCTTCTGACCTTGCCAATGGTCGTCATCTAGACCTGACATCCTTTTTGTTGGCCGCCATCTATCGAAGGTTGGTCGTTCTTCAAAAACAACTTAGGTCAGGGGCTTCACAAATCGCCTCTGGCCCTCTATGGCTCGTCCAGCTTTGGCTGAGAGCCTATTTCCATGTATTTGGCTCAATTAATTCAAATAATTCTTATCATTGTACCGATCTTCTTTTTGCCCAACTTCGGCTGACCTCTCTCCTTCATCGTGCTGCTTTTGAATATTTTTATACCTTTTCTCTGTCGTCACTCTCTTTACTACTTACATTCGGTTTCTTCCCTATATAAGCACTACGGCTTGTGGGGACCTTCATTTCACCTTGTGGGCGGATCATACGGCCATAATTCCTCTGGTGCCGCCTCAGTTGCGTCATTGTCATTTCGTCCACATGAGGGTAATTCCTTCCTAGACGATGCCCCGAATGTGGCCTATGGTACGAATGTCATACGTTAGGCCGATGAATTTTCGGCCTAAACGTCCTTACATTTTGGACGAAATTTGAATTATCACCGTTGAATCTTGGTGCGAATGTCCTCGGTTGCCATGCTACTGGCTCTTTCTTTACATGCCTCTCACATGTATCTTCCAACTCCTGCATCCATTCTATACTGTTCTTGCACCGTGCATAGAGATTTTGTCGATCCTTCCATTCTTGAGGTGTTTTAATCCTTTCCATAGCGCTTGGACGATGACAATCATGTTCTTCATCTAGGACCAACTTGAACTTTGGCAAGTTCATTTTGGTAACGTCCGAATTGATCATGTTTAATTCCACTGGCTTTGGGAAAGGGTTTTCGTCCACCGCCATCTTTTTTTCGAACGTTATTCATCCAGATTCTATGGCATCCTGCAAAACATTCCGAAAAACAAGACAATTATTAGTTGAATGGGACCATACATTATGCCACTTACAATATTTTTTACCACCGATTTGCTCGGCGCTTGGCAATGTGTGGCGGTCGCTAAAACTAATTTGCTTGTCTTTATATAATTGATCGAATATGGCATCGACTTTCGTGATATCGAATGAGAAGTTCATACTCTTTTTATCGTTCTTTTCTTTGGTTTGGGGTTCATCCCACGTCTTACAAACATACGGCTTCCCTTTAACCAATTCGGCCAAACATAAGTCGGTCGATTCAATGTCCACTTCGCCTATTTCATAATCGACGCTCCTGTAATAAGTTCATTTGCTGGAATTTTTCATTTGATCCTCCTCTCTTAATAACCGTTCATAACACACTACACTAGTAGTGAGTTGGGGGAGATCCCAAAATTCGCGATCTTGAAATTTCTTTTTAGATCTAAATTGAGACAGCTTTGGGCGATTCTCACAAATTCTTTTTCTATCAAAGACACGTAACATCGGTCTCGAGCCACTTTAAACCTTTGTAAGAACGTCTCGACCCATTCTCCTAGTAACTGTCTTAAGTTTGCCAAATCGGCTAAAGCTACTTCAGATTCGGCCTTGTAGAATTGTGCATGGAATAATTGTTCCATTTGTTGCCAATTTTCCACCGAGTTGGACGACAAGCTAACATACCAGGAGAAAGCTACTCCTGACAGTGAGCCATGAAATAACCTCAATTTATGGAAATCAGTTGTTTCTCCACACTGAAAGGTAACTCGTCCTATGTGTTCCACGGTCCTCATACCCTGTAAACAGAGTAAAGTCTGGTACTTTGTAATTCCTAGGCCACGGGTATGCCACATCGATCCAATCTGGATATGGCTTCCGATACCTCGGCCTAATTGGCCGTACCCCCAGACCGAATTGATTTTGAAGGATCTCAGTCATATGTTCTCTCAACATGTCATTGCCATTGAATGACATTGTTATGGGTGGCGGTTGTGGTCCTCTCACAAGTGGGACATAGTCGTGATTCTGCCCCTGATAAGCCTGGAGACCTTGGGGCAACACCACTTCATATTGTGCCATATTTGGCCCTTGGTATAAGTTTGGCCCTAGATGCGAGCCATTGCCCCCAAGATTTATTCCTCCCCTAGAAGTCGTAGGGACAATGACCCATTGCGGAGGAATATTGCTCAGACCAGCCTCTTGACTGCTTGGTGCAGAAGGAGGTGTAGTCCACGGTAGGGTTGTCCCCCCGTTTACATATTTGAACATTATCTCGTTTAATGAGCTTAAGTGTTTGGCCATATTTTCATAATATGAGTTACTAGTCGAAATAAACTTATCTATGATATGAGCATTTTGGAGCCTAACCTGCTCGACAACATCCTGCGTGAATTCGCCGAACAATGCGCGAACCGCGTTAGGGCTGAGCTCTCGCACAGGTTCATATCGACTAACATCTGCCAGACCCTCAAAATAGCCCACTACGGCTGGAACGTGGGGCTGGTTGGTTTTCTCCAGTCCTCATTCCTCCGTACTTAAGCCAGTTTGAATGTTTATTTTCAGAGGCATTTCCACTTTTTACATCAATTCTCCCACTGTGGTCGCCAAAAACTGTTTGCGCAATTTTCTGCCTGCATGAAGAAAAAAAACGTGTAAGGTTCAAACCTCATGAGGCAAAGTCCCAACAAGATGTGTTTGATTAAGTGAATAAGCCTCCAAGTGGCACAAGCACACAAATTACAGTCCTAAAAATTATGAAATTACGAAATAAAAAATAATAAGATGCTCGTTTGAGTCTTCATTTGATCGGGGTTTCTTCTTCACATGAGTGAGCCTTTTATAGTGGAATTTGTAAACTGCTAGGACAGTTTCAGTCCGTAACTCCCCTGGAACTGCCGAGTCATGCCTTCAACCGTTGAGTTGTGCGTCATAACTGTCTGATCGTGGAGGGAAATGTCTAACTGCTGTAATCGTGTGATCAACTGCAGCATGTGTTCGATCGTCCTGAGTCATTTGTCGTTCTAATCGCTGTTTCGGTGGTCCTGACTGTCTGAGTCGTCCTAGTTGTTAGACGATCTCCATGACTGCTCTATTTTTCCTCGTCCTAGGTTCGAATCGTCATGTGGAGTGATACATGTCCTTCCCGCTTGCTTTCGTCCATGTCGTTCTAGGGCGATTTTCTTTTGTCAAACAGTTATATAAAATATAAACCAAGAGGCAATGGCAATACAACAAAAATAATGATACAATAAATGTGATCATGCGCAAACTGATGGAGGGTATTCAAGTCAATTACTTTACACGTAAGTGTTATCGTTCTAAGTCTTCATAAATAATCAAAGAGGCTATAACGGTCAAAGTCAAACTTCGCACAACTCCTTCCAACTTCCACAAAGGGCCCCTTAACAGAAGGAGAAAATCTGTTGACGCCGTGTCCTCACGGTTAACAAATAATTGCCTTGTCCCATTGAATGCCACGTCATCAGAGTAAGTTAACTTAACCCGAGTTAACTCACAGAGTTATCATTTCACCTCAATGCCTCTTTTTTTTTTGAACTTTAAAAGCTTTAGCAACTGCCAAAATTTGTCGTTTTGTAAAGACTCAGCTTTCATATACTAGGGCCTGACAAGGACATTAGTAGACACGTGCGGTTTGATTACTTATCTCGGTAAAATCCAACGGCTGTTATGAGAAGATTCCTTTTTAAACGGACCGATCACAGACAGGCGGTTTGGATTGAACCTTTCCGTACAACGTAATTAGTAACGTGTGGGACCTACTTGGCGCTTTTTTGCCCTTTTTTTTATCATAGAGAAATGAGAATTGATGAGGATAACGTAAGTTTGAGAATCGCGAGCCTCACATTTTTGCAATTTTTGCGCTAATGTTGCAAAAATTGTAGCACTTTTTTTAAAATATTTTTTTATTATATTTTCCGCTTAAATTGAAGTCGGATTATTTAATGTTGGATTTCTAATATTTCAAAAATATTTATCCAATTTCAAATAAATTTTTTTTTTTTTTAAATTTGTTCCATTTTATGATTATCGAACGAAGGAAGTCTTATTGTCCCTTTTGGACATTGGTATATCAATGAGTTCTCATAGATGGTTATGTATTCAACCATTCAAATACAAATCATTAATTGTGTGAGAATCCTTCTCAACTTGATTCGAACACAACTATTTTTTTTTTGAAATCGTTAGAAATCACACCGTCAAACTATCCATTTTTGGGTTTAAGCGGAGCAGGTAAAACATCGACTGTTCTAGACTCTTACAATAAATACACTAACTGGATTCGAATTCAGAACTTAAATATCAGATCATGAACCCTATAACACCAAATCATGTCCCTTTGGGGACAACTACTTTAAACCATACAGATTGTTAGTGCATACGTGATATTATCAAGTTAGATATAAAATAAAATACGGTCACATCATTTATTACATTATTTATATCTCAATTTTGTAAATATATGGCCACTAAAAAATAGTAAAAAAGTATTTATTAAGACTTTTTTTTTTTTTTTTTTAAAAATTGTGAACAATCATAGGGCTCTTTCGGAACTTTGTATTTAAAACTATATGCGGCTGAAATGTTACACATCTGCCAGACACAAGCGTAAATAAACATCGTACCAATTGGTGATTAAACATATAATTTCTCCAGACTATATATATATATATTGAATGTATCGAAGTTTATGAAATGACGTCGTTTGCTTCCTCCACAAGTACCGAAAAATTCCTCTCGTGTAGGGAATTAAGAAATATATTCTTATTATAAGTTATTTTCCAGTTAAACCCAATGGGTTGTCTTGTGATAAAAATCTTTGACTTGAGTGGTTTATTCTCTTTTAGGTTCAAAGTAAAAAGTCAATTATTTATCATGATTTGTGTTGGAAAATTTTCAAAAACACGTGATAATTTATCATGATATATATTGGAAAATTTTTAAGGACACGTAACACAAATCTCATAGATTAATTGAGATTCGGGTAAATTGACCGATTATCGAAAAAAGGTAGTTTTCCAATTTACAATCATCTTATTACTGCTTAGCATAATCAAGATGCTTAATTACTTAATTATTTTTCTTAAATGAAACAAGATTCGACATTTGGACATGAAAATCTTGACCAAGGAAGGGCCAATGAGACAGCACCACTAGAATTTTTATTGGGCTTACAACATGTCGCATGCCGAGAATGCAGATCTATAGGCCATTTTGGAAATGGACAAAAGCACTTTTTTTTTTGGTTCAAGTATACACACACTTATTTAAGCAGCAGTTACAACTTTTTTTTTTTAAGGAAATTGGGAAAAGTGTGATTTGTAAAAATGAGTCACAATGTTTGAATTTTGCTAAAATGATAATTTTCTCAGAAATAGACTTCGAAATATCCAAATTCTTTGAAGTTTACGCCGAACTTTATTTTGTTTAAAACATTGGATATGCGAAATTACGACTTCGGATATCCAAAGTAATAATTTCGGATCTCCAAAATTTTAAAACTATAAAAGTCGAGGTCTCTGAAGAGTTGATCTGCTGCGCCAGATGAGATAAGACAACCTGTATACTTTAGACGCCTCCAATATTTGCTCGATTATGTCGGATGTTCATCAGGACTAGCTGTACAAAGCATGACTTGATCAACAAACTGCCATGAGTATGGTACTGGGACTGAGGTTTACAGAGAGTAGCACACCTCATTTTATGATGGCCGATTGCACGCTTTGAGGCGAAGGCAATCAACGGAATTGGATGGAGGATCAATATAAAAGCATGGATGATGGGCAGAAGAGCATGAGGTATGAGCATAAAGAAATTGATGATCGACATAAATGAATATATCGGTCATTACATGAGGCGTTAGAACTTCTGAGGAGGATGTCAGTTGAGAGAGATATTAGGTCTGAGAGAAATGATATACATACTCCCTTTTATACTTATTATTTTCCAGAACGATATTGTTTGCTGCATTTTGATTATTACCCTTGTCCAAGAATTTCTTTAAATCAATAGCCAAACATGACTGGTTTCATATACCAAACCCTAATCCCCAAATCATCATTTCACCAAATCCAATTCTTTCTCCAAATCGTCTATCACAAAATCCCCAGCTATCATAGCTACACCAACTACGAAAACCACACCGCAGGAAAAAAATGGAGCTGGAGTTGGCTGTAGCTGCAAATCACACCGCAGAACCGTCGACATTTACGAAGAGCTGGAGCTGGAGCTGGCTGTAGCTTCAAAATAAGTAAAGCTGAAAGTAGCTATAGGTTCAAAATTGTGTTGGAATTTACCTGATTGTTGTTAATTATAGTTTATATAATACGCCCACAAAATCCTCTGAAGCTCATCTACTACTTCTTGAAATTTGGTGAAATGATATATTAACAAAATTAGCTGGTTATTAAAAAAGAGAGATGGTTGTTGGTTGTCTGGTTCTTTGAAATTTGAATGATTTACGTTGTGACAGAGAGATAATAGAGAGTGAGAAGATTTCATCACGTGTATTTCCAGCTTTGTCCATCTTTCTGTGCTTTTTTTTTCTTTACTTACTGTTATTTCTTTATCTTTTTGGTTATCTTTTTGCATATAAAATTTTATATCTTATCACTTGTCCAACTTGTTCAACCTGTGAAATATATGTGTAATTTTTTTTATACAAGCTTCATCTATAATTTGGGGGTGACAGACAATGAAAAATTTATAATTGGACACTGAATTCGATCAGGATGATGGTGTAAATGTAAACATTAATGAAATTGATAATAATGACGATGATGAACCAAAAACATATATGGTTTTTGAGGATGCTAATGAGATGTTTAATTATTACAAAGAATATGATAAACGAAAGGGTTTCCAGTAGTGCAAAGAAGTGGTAAAAAGGGAGGGTGATGGTTTCTTGTGGGAGAAATGTTATGGTTGATGCTCAGAGTGCCAATTCAGATCGTATTTATATCCGATTCATAAATACGAGCAATTCCATTTTCCATAATATTATTAATTTAATGGTATCACCCTTGTCTTTTATACACTTATTCGATCTAATTACGATTAGATATCTTATTATTATTATATCGAAACTAAATCTGGTTTAGTGATACGTGTATATTAGACAAAAACCCTAGGATTTATAATGTAGTGCGCAGTTACAACGTAGTTTGTAATTGACATTGGGAAGCACACTATAAGATGTATATCCTTAAATAAAGTTTCTGGTCAAGATTTACTAACACGGGTCGGTTAGTAAAATCCACTGAGACAAGTACATGTCGTATATCGTGACTTGGTCCGATGGTTTATCCCAATGAACCATGAGTCTTGGGAGATTCGTATATACATATAGGTATTTATTTGATAAACACTGAACGACTCACTGAAGATTTCCTAATAGATGATACACAAACGTCAATAGGAATCTTCTCGAGTTGAGCGAGCATAGTGGTCATTCAAATTGAGATACCACAGTGAGACATATGAGTTATCCTCCACTCTTTGATGGCAGTCACGTCACCGATCTATTCATGATCAGATCTCCGCCTGTTCGTTGGGTGTGGACTGATGCTCATGATATCCTGTGCGAATCAAGAGAGAATCTGTCAGTCCTGTGTACAGGGCATATGCATCCTACACGTGTTTACGATATAGTAAATCCATGGCCGTGGTATAACTTCGGAAATAAGTTCCGAGTGTTATTTAGAGATCATAAATTGAAAGTCGACTATATTATACCGAACGAATTTGACATTTTTATCTATATCCCATGTATAATATGGATAGCCTATGACAAATGGATTATACGTATGCAATGACCTCGACTTGCATAGTTTAGTAAGATTATCTATGGTCGTCATAATTCATTAGTGGGTGAATTATGGACACGAAATTGGATTTCGTGACAGATAAACATAAACTTAGAGAGTCCCACAATATGAAGTGTACTCGTTGAGCACTTGAGCAACACGATATGAATAATACAGATTATTCATAATACTTCATCGGATTAAATGAGTTAATTCGAATCGTTTAATCGGTTAAACGATAACACATGCATTGGGGGATTTTGGCCATTAATAATTATTGTGTATTTGTATTTGATACATAATTCGATTAGATACACATTAATTAATCGTCAAATGAGATTGTGACACATGCCATAAATATATGTATTTGTTATTTATTGAAAATAAAAATACATATATAATAATAATTATATTAATTGATTATTTAGATATTTAATTGTTAAATATTTAAATGATTAATTAATAAACTTTTTTCATAAATGTTATGAATTTTTACCAATTATTATTGGTTCACATGGCATGATTTTATTAAGCCAAAGGTGTGCAAATTTGATTGGCCACCAAAAAGCTTAATATTTAATTAATTGATTTAATTTTTACAAAATGCCAAAAATACCCTTAAAGTCGGTCATGTTATTTTTTTTAAGATAAATTTTTTTTTCATTTCCTTCTAACCATCACCATTGTCGTGAGCCTCAAAGAAAAATGGGTCTCAAATTTGGTTTGAAAAATCCATGAAGAAATGAAGGAAAATAAAAAAAAAAGTTTAGGAAACAAGAGATTAAAGGTAATCTAATTAACCCTAAGCTTGGAAATTTAGTTTCTTGTTTCTTGATGATCTAGAAAGGTTCTAGGGTTCCTTTAATTTTGAAAAATTGGGGCTTTTGGTTGTGGATGATGAATTGGAAGTGTTGATGCATGTGTGAAGTAGTTTTGGATGGAATTAGTGTAATTATTGTCCAATTTATTCATTTGATGATATGTTGTCATTCTAGAGTGTTATGACCAATCTTGTAACACCTAGAATTGTTCTTGGGTGCTTCATGTGTGGTGACTTTGATTGGTGTTGTGGATTAATTGAATTAAACTTGAAAATTTGATTTAAAACATGAAATTTGGCAAAAACGGTTTTGGATCAGATCTGGAAGCTTACTGATTTTTTTGATAAAAAAATGTGTTTTTTGAATGTTTTGGGTGTTGGAACAATTGCCGGAAATTATTTTGGAGTTGAAATAAGCGAAAACGGCCAAAAACGGCGTTACCGGGTGACTTTTGAGCCAACTGGGTGACGACTGTCCAAACAGTGAATTTTTCACTTGTTGGGCAGCCCATGAACTGCCCTAACACTATTGGGGCTGACCTGGGTGGTCCCCATAAGTGTTGGGTGGTTGGTTCGGTCAAAAACGTATTTTTCGTCATTTTGCGGTAAAACATTTTTCGTAAAAGTTTCGCGAAGTTTCCACCTTATTTATGTCGTTATTTGATATCGAATAAATGTGTTTAGGTAAATGTGTTTAGGTGAAATATGAATAAATTATTCATATTAGATATTGACTAATTTGTTCGGTAATTTGAAAAAATTTAAAATTACGATTTCGCCTGAACCGCGCTTTCGCTGTGCCCTTCGCCCAAAACCCCAACAAAAATGGTATCAGAGCAGGTCTGATGCTTCATCCATTACATTATTCATGCTTGATATTTGTTATTTAATCCAATTTTAATGTTCACACATGCATATAATCTATATATGTTTCTTGACTTTTCGGTTATACGCTAACGAAAATGTGACAGAATTTAATGGTTAAATTGAGTTATGTTTTCTATAGGTAGAATTGAATTGTTTAGAAAGTGATTTAAATTAAAATTCTGAATTTGATGTAGGGTATAGCTTCCTAAGGAAAATTCCCGCTTAGAAATAAGGCTGTAAAGTGACGTGTAATAGATACATGTTTCTTGGTTCGTCTTGTCAGTACGGTTTATGTGTATCTTTCTATAACTGCATCTGAGATTGTGCCAAAGCTGTGAGGGTGTAGGTTATGGGATTTTATCCATGCCGGTTGTATATTGATATTAGACAAATTCAAGTGAAAGTGGAAATCATGAACGTGCCAAAGCTGTCAGGACTACATCAGTAGCTAGAGTTTGTCATTGACAAGTGAAGCCTTGATACGCCTCATTGTGAACGTGCCAAAGCTGTCATAATGAGAAACGGTCATGACCAAAACCAGGAGTCACTGGTGAGTGATTGACAATGGGTTGTCTACCTAATGAATATACGTAGGCGAGATCGTGCCAAAGCTGTGAGTCGAAATATATTCATGAGATCCTACTCTCACTATGGAATTTGATTTAATTATTGAATTTTCGTTCTCCGTTGGGGATTACGGTATTACATAAAGTAGTGGGAGACACTGCTGGGTTGAAAATCCACAACTAAAACAGTGTGTAATTTTATGGAATTTGCTGCTTTTGTGTTCCTTTATTATATATTGTTTATAGAATTATACTTCTAGTCAACTACATAACATACTAGTTGAATATGTTTTCTGACTTTATTTATGGTTGCGTATTTCTAGAATAGGTTCTAGAATGATAGTAGATTTAGATATTGTTAGATTAGTTCAAACCATCGGGAACTGTTGTTCCAGTTTTCTTGAAAATCAAGATGGTTAGTGACTTAGTTACTAAGTCAAGATTTGTAATCTAAATAGATATATGTTTTGGATATAGTAATCTAGTAAGAATTGTTTCTTATGCAGTAAGAATTGACTTGAATTAGTTTATGTCTCGAGATTCTTGACTGGCATTAAGAAAACTTCATTAGTATTTGTTTATCTTATAATGACGTTTCTTGGCTTTAGTGACTTTTTAGAAGTCACGTGTTTTGACACAGTTTGCTAACAATCATTTGCAATTGTTGTGAATAATTGAACGCAAATTATAAATCTTGAGAAAAGAGATGTGTATAGTTGCGTATAGAGAATATCGATTCTCACAATACGACAACTATAGGTATTGGATACTAGATCTCCCGTCTAGTTATTTAAAATAATGTTTAATAACTATTTTGATATTTGATATCAGAACTTGTGACTATTAGATATTTACTTGTTCTATATAAATAGTTGTTACATACTTTAATATGACTAGTAGTGTCATTAATGAAAAGATAAATATTAAGAAAATGTTCGGTTAACTAAATAACTTAGAACAATGTTTTATGAGATTTTATCACATAAACATTATATGCTTGTTCCGTATGGTAAATGATGGTCTGATACGAGATCACACCATATATCCTTATCCATTTAATGAATATTGTATTCGGGATGTGATTAAATCTCATTTAACCAATGATTGTCATTGCACCACAGATTTATTAAACTAATACATTGGATGTATGTAGTTTAATGAATTAGAAATTGCCTTAGATAGTTTTCTTTACTCCGTAACTTTGTTAATGAATTGTCATGACTTAGTTACGTGATTCCAATTCAGAACATGTTGAATATCTTGAATTGTTCGAGAATTTTCAATATGTTTCTGATGAAACGCGGATAGAATATTTTGAATGGTTCAAAGATATTCTATTTGCAGTGTTGAAAACTATATCTTTAAAATTCATCGTGAGTCTTTGAATTATTCAAAGATGTTTGATATGATCAAACACATGAATTTAAGGGCAATCAATTCTAAAGTTATTTAATGAATGTGATTCTTGCTCAATATTAAACTTCCATGATTCCATATTGATGAAATTGGTCAGTGGGAGTAATTGAATCTTATATGATTTGATTCGTTGATATTGGGTGTTATCGAATTAGTTTTCAATACTCTTGGGGTTATGCTCCAGTAACACTAATTCATTTATTTAATTAAGGTTACATTTGTTCCTACAGTTACATATATGATATGTATAGTAGAAAATTTGAATCTTGAAAAGTTTGAGATTTGAAACTTTCTTTTGTATAATTGTTATATAATTGAAAGTACTTGCGCCTCGGAGGTACAAGTAAAAATTTATCATTTATTTTTTTAATAGAATATTGTATTCTATTTGATATAATATCTTTTCTACGATCTCGAGTAATAAAATTATTTTATTACTTAGTATGTAACATTAAATGTTAACAATTGTATAAAAGACTTGACTTATTGAAGTCAAATGTGAGAGTGATAAACTGTAATGAGACTACATAATTAATTAGATGAAAAGACCCTACGATATCTTCCATATAAGTTCAATAGAATATCATAATCATTTACAAAGTATTTGATACTTAATGATTCTGTTGTTTTCTTATCGAAGAAAATTATCCTATAACTTATAGTGGGAACGATATTTGATATCGGTTTCGGTAGTTAGCATTGAACCATAGATCTAAAATTGTTCATAGCTTACTACGATCAATTTTTGAATTTGATTAGGCTTTTGTTATGAATCATTCATAAAATGTGCAAATTGGTTGTGCAACAAAAGCAATGTGAGCTTGATAAATGTTTGACCTTTATAGTATGACAATGAGAAAGATTATCCTCAATAGTCTATTGTAGATTCTAATAATACTTGTCTCTAGTCGCACTAATTGAACAATTAAAGGTCTGTTGGTTAATGTTGATATTAAATAATGTATTTTGGCTAAAGAATGTAAAGTGGCGTTCTTGAGTGATTTCTTCGAATGAGAGATCCGTTGTGATTTCTTTGTTTGAAGAGTTCATTCTAGAATGGCTCTAGAGTTTGTATTCTGCTAAGATCACAGTTTAATATGTTAGCTTATAGAGCCTATTGTAGACTCAGATAAGCTTTCCGAAAATTTGTGTTCTCTAATTTTGATACAGTCGAATTGTTTGATTTGATCAAAGCATAGAGAATACATTTTTTATAGTAGGGTCAGTGGGAGCGTACAAATTTCTTTATAGTGTTATATATCCTAACTACATTATCATTATTAAAGTAATAATGAGATGTTAGTGAAGTAAAACGTTTACTTAAGTCTTCTTTTCTCCATGTAAGCAGTGATAGTAGTCTCTGATATATTTGATAGAAAATTTTATATATGATATGAAACTAAGAGACTTGTGAAATACTCCCATTAGTCGCGTATTTGATATGATCTAATAAATGGCACATTAAGACTATCTGTATGACAGTTAGTATAACTGTTTGACAGTTAACGTGTCTTTTATATATATAGTATTCATCTTTCGTAGATGATGATTCCTTTGTCGAAAGAGAGATTGATTAGAATGTCTGGTCAATCTTATGCATCATAGGATGATTGGGTAATGAATGTTATATTATGTGCGATTATAGATATCAATTTAATCGTAATTGTTACGAGTTATTTTGATATGCTGCAGTCCATATGATGAGTCTTGAAACATATTATTTGTGATCTTTGAGATATTAAGAATGAGTTTCTTGTTCATGGAGAATTTAGTCTGCAACCATAAAGTCAAATTAATTTTGATCCTAATTATGACATTAGATTGTCTATGTCATATAAAGTCAGAAAAGATGCAGTGAGAGTGTCACGAATGATTCTACTGTACTAGTAGAATCATTTGCAACTTATGAAGTATTGACTTATAAAGTTGTATAGTGACCCTATAGATTAGAAGTTTTCATATTAGTGTAGTGCTTGCGGTTGTCTTACAGTATTTTGAATTTGATCCATATATACTTATACAACTCGGTAGCTATAGCACAATACTGATATAGCGTCTGAGTCATATTAATGTGGAATTTGGATTCTACGAAATATGAATGATAATGGTTAAGGGAAATGATTGAGTTTGTTGGACAGACTCAATATGTTATAATGTACCTACTTCATGTTGCCCACCTCTTGAGTGTCAGGTGAGCTCTTGAGGGCCATGAGTATGCGATACACATTGAGAAGTGCATATGATACCGTGGATTGGCACTAGAGCAAGTGAGATAAATTGTTAGGGTTGGTGCTCAGAGTGCCAATCCGGATCGTATTTACGTCCGATTCATAAATACAAGTAATTCCATTTTCCATAATATTACTAATTTAATGGTAGCACCCTTATCTTTTATAAACTTATTCGATCTAATTACGATTAGATATCTGATAATGATTAGGTCGAAACTAAATCTGGTTTAATGATACGTGTATATTAGACAAAGACCTTATGATTTACAATGTAGTGTGCAGTTACAACGTAGTTTGTAATTGACATTGGGAAGTGCACTATAAGATATATATCCTTAAATAAAGTTCATGGTCAAGATTTGCTAACACATGTCGGTTAGTAAAATCCGCTGAGACCAGTACATATCGTATATCGTGACTTGGTCCGATGGTTTATCCCAATGAACCATGAGTCTCAGGAGACTCGTATAGACATGTAGGTGTTTATTTGATAAACACTGAATGACTCACTAAAGATTTCCTAATAGGTGGTACACCAACGTCAATAGAAATCTTCTCGAGTTGAGCGAGCATAATGGTCATTCTACTTGAGATACCACAGTGGGATATATGAGTTATCCTCCACACTTTGATGGCAGTCACGTCACCTATCTACATGATCAGACCTCCGCCTGTTCGTTGGGTGTGGACTAATGCTCATGATATCATGTGCGTATCAAGAGAGGATCTGTCAATCATGTGTACAGGGCATATGCATCCTACACGTGTTTACGATTTAGAAAATCCATAGCCATGATATAACTTCGGAAATCAGTTCCGAGTGTTATTTAGAGATCGTGAATTGAAAGTCGACTATATTATACCGAACGCATTTGACGTTTTCATCTATATCCCAGGTATAATATGGATAGCTTGTGACGGAGGGATTATACGTATGAAATGACCTTGACTTGCATAGTTTAGCAAGATTATCCGTGGTCGTCATAATTCATGAGTGGGTGAATTATGGACACGAAATTGGATTTTGTGACGGATAAAACTAAACTTAGAGAGTCTCACAATATGAAGTGTACTCGTTGAGAACTTGGGCAACGCGATATGAATAATACAGATTATTCATAATACTTCATCGGATTAATGAGTTAATTCGAATCGTTTAATCGGTTAAACGATAACACATGTATTAATGGATTTTGGCCATTAATAATTATTGTGTATTTGTATTTGATACATAATTCGATTAGATACACATTAATTAATCGTCAAATGAGATTTTGACACATGTCATAAATATATGTATTTGTTATTTATTGTAAATAAAAATACATATATAATAATAATTATATTAATTGATTATTTAGATATTTAATTGTTAAATATTTAAATGATTAATTAATAAACTTTTTTTTATAAATGTTATGAAATTTGTCCAATTATTATTGGTTCACATGGCATGATTTTATTAAGCCAAATGTGTGTAAATTTGATTAGCCACCAAAAAGCTTAATATTTAATTAATTGATTTAATTTTTACAAAATGCCAAAAATACCCTTGAAGTTGTTTATGTTGTTTTTTTAAGATAAAAAGAATTTCATTTCCTTCTAACAGTCACCATTGTCGTGAGCGTCAAAGAAAAATGGGTCTCAAATTTGGTTTGAAGAATCCATGAAGAAATGAAGGAAAAAAAAGTTTAGGAAACAAGAGATTAACGGTAATCTACTTTAACCCTAAGCTTGGAAATTTAGTTTCTTGTTTCCTGATGATCTAGAAAGGTTCTAGGGTTCCTTTAATTCTGAAAAATTGGGACTTTTGATTGTGGATGATGAATTGGAAGTGTTGATGCATGTGTGAAGTAGTTTTGGATGGAATTAATGTAATTATTGTCCAATTTGTTCATTTGATGACATGTTGCCATTCTAGAGTGTTATGACCACTCTTGTAACACCTAAAATTGTTCTTGGGTGCTTCATGTGTGGTGACTTTGATTGGTGTTGTGGATTAATTGGATTAATCTTGAAAATTTGATTTAAAACATGAAATTTGGCAAAAACGGTTTCTGGATCAGATCTGGAAGCTTACTGATTTTGTTGATAAAAACTTTTTTTTTGAATGTTTTGGATGTGTTTTGGGTGTTGGAACAATTGCCGGAAATTATTTCGGAGTTGAAATAAGCGAAAAACGGCTAAAAAAGTCGTTACCGGGTGACTTTTGAGCCAACCGGGTGACAGCTATCCAAACAGTGAATTTTTCACTGTTCGGGCAGTCCATGAACTTCCCTAACACTATTGGGGCTGACCTGGGCAGTCCTCATAAGTTTTGGGTGATCGGTTCGGTCAAAAATGCGTTTTGCGTCATTTTGTGGAAAAATATTTTCGTAAAAGTTTCGCGAAGTTTCCACCTTATTTATGTCGTTATTTGATATCGAATAAATGTTTTTAGGTGAAATATGAATAAATTATTCATATTAGATATTGAATAATTTGTTCGGTAATTTGAAAAAGTTTTAAAATTACGATTTTGCCCGAACCGCGCTTCCGCTGCGCCCTTCGCCCAAAACCCCAACAAGAAGCGGCTTTTCAAAAATAACATCGAGTAATATTTTAAGGCCCCAACTTAATTCAAAAATTGTTTGCAATGCTAAAATTTGTGGATGTGTAAACGATGTTGGAAAATTGAGGGTTCGAACTTTAGTTCTCGAGCACAACCATGAATTATTATCTCCATCGAAGTCGAAGTCGAAGTATTTCAGATGTAAACGTAGCATCAATGTATATGCAAAAAGGAAACTTCAGATAAATGATCGAGATGGAATTAGAGTTACCCAAAGTAACAATTCTTTTGTTATTGAAGCTGGTGGGCATGAAAATGTTACATTCACAGCAAGAGACTGTAGAAATCATGTTGACAAACAAAGAAGATTACGGCTTGGCGAAGGAGATGATGTTGCTTTACAAAACTACTTGATGAAAATACAAGCAGAAGACGATAGGTTTTACTTTAGCTTCAAATTGGATGATGAAGGTCGATTAAAAAATATTTTTTGGGCTGATGCGAGAAGTAGGGCCGCCTACAAATCTATTGGTGATGTTGTTACATTTGACACCACATATCTAATAAATAAGTATGATATGTCATTCGCCCTATTTGTGGGAGTTAATCATCATGGCCATTCTATATTGTTAGGATGTGGATTGATATCATATGAGGACACTGAGACTTTTACATGGTTATTTAGGACATGACTATCTTGCATGTCCAATGCTGCACCTATTGGAATCATTGACCAAGACAAGGTAATGGAAAAGGCGATTGAGATTGTTTTTTCCTACTACTCGACATCGGTGGTGTTTGTGGTATATACTGAAGAAAGTTTCTGAAAAATTAGGGGGTTATACGAAATATCATGCAATCAGTCAGTTATTGCATTTCACTGGTTATGATTCACAATGTGTTGCACAATTTGAGGAAACTTGGCATTATATGCATGTTCAATATGATTTGGGCAGTAATGAATGGCTTACTGGGTTATATCAGGAAAAACATAATTGGGTTCCGTGTTTTCTAAAGAATAGTTTTTGGGCAGACATGTCAACTACTCAACGTAGTGAAAGTATGAATGCTTTCTTTGATGGGTATGTTAACTCAAAAACAACATTGAAACAATTTGTTGAGCAGTATAACCATGCTTTGCAGAGTAAAGTTGAAAAAGAAGTAAGAGAAGATATGAAGTCACTTTCACAGCAACTTCCATGCATAACAGAATATAAGATGGAGCATCAAATGCAGGAAGTGTATACCATTTCAAAGTTCAAAGAATTTCAGCAAGAGTTAATTAGAAAGATGTATTGCGAAGTTGTCAATTCGGTGGTATCATAACATGTAGTAAGAGAAGATGTGAAAGTTGGTGATGGGAAAAAAAAATTTCTTTAAAGTTTACTTTCAAAAAGAGAAATGATAAATTACTTGCAGTTGTTCAAGGTTTCAGTTTAAAGGAACTCTTTGCAGGCATGCCATTACAACTATGATACGTAATGACGTAGAAGTACTTCCAGAAAAATATATCCTTGGACGATGGCGAAAAGATGTTGCCATAATAGGGTGAAAATTAGCTATGATATATGGAGTTCTACAGATGAACAAGTGAGATATGACAAATATGTGCTAAGTTCGCTAAGGTTGCAGATATGGTTGCAGGAGATATTGAAAGTTCTAATTATGTGTTAGGTTGGATTGATAATTTGTGGAAATATTTACGAAAATAAAATTTTGGTGTTGAAAAAAATTATTGTAATACAGTTGGGAGTTATGAGACTGCAATTGAAAGCATTTGTGATCCAGAAGTTACTCGAGCTAAAGGTCGTCCTCGCAATCGCACGATACAATCCATAAAATTTAAGAAACATAGGAAAAAGAAACATCAGGTTTCGGAACAGGTCAGTGTATATTTGTTAAGTCAATTGTGTTTAGTAATGTAACTGACATCTTATATTCATTCAAATTTATTTACAGGATGTTCATATGCACGATCAATTATATTCTATACAATTCCCAACACAAGATAACAATGTGGTAATTGTAAAATGGTTTTGTTTAAATTTTTTTTATATAGAATATTTTACTTTATTATAGACTTTAGTTACATTTCATTTGAATTTGCATGCAGATTGAACATGTTACTGCCACTGCACCATATGTTCTTGTCATTGCACCAGACGTTAATAAGGTATGTATGTAGGTTTGTTAAGTCAATTGTTATTTCGAAAAGATTTGTGAAATGGTTGTCTGATTCATTTGTAATATGCACCACATTACAAGACACTTCTATAATGCTTGATTCATTTGGAGGATTTCAACAATTACTACTCCAATATAAATGCTTATTCATTTGGAGGATTTCAACAATTACTGCTCCAATATCTTGAAGATGTCAAAATGACTAGAGTTTTGATATAGACTTTATATGTTATCCACATTCTCTTAAGTCAATTGTTATAATGAAGATAACACTTCTGTATGTTATGATAGTACAAAACTTTGGATATATAATTCACCAAACTAACCTGGAAAATGAGATTTAAGGCCGCACTCACCCCTCGCAAGGGAAGACCTCAAACCGTTGGGTTCGGAATGGTCCCTTACTTATGTCACTTGTAATGAAAGGATTTGTGCAATAATTTTATCAAGCCTATCAACATATATTTCCAAGGGTATTCTATTTTTAAGTTCACATGCATGAAAGTAATCATCACAACGGCAAACATGCAATAACACACGGCAATCTCATGAACATGTTTTGATCATATAATGCGGAAAACAAAGAACAACCTAAACATAATACAAATTCCAAACGCAAAACAAAACGATTAATCATGCTTGAAAATAAACAGCCAAATAGGCTAAATCATGCCTAAGAACCAAGTAACATACTAATGACCTAATCATGCTTGAATACCATCTCATGAACACATCAAACAGATAAACGCAGGGATACAAATAATATGATTGATTACATGATATAAGAGAAATCCCCTAAGAAACAATTATACATGACATGTGATGAAAATGACTCAATTCAGTGTATTCGTGTTCGTGTAGCGTTCGTAAACGCGTTCGAACGGTAAACAGAAGGTTCGCGTTCGTATAGCGTTTGATAACACGTTCGAACGGGACCAGACAGAAAACATGCGTTAGTGCGGTGTTCCAGAACGCGTTCGAACGGGGTTACAGCAGTGACCTCCAAAATGCAGTAAACAACATGACATATATATGAACGGATGAATAGATGACATCTAATAAATAATAACGGACTAAAAGCGCGGAAAAACATCATGGTAAAGGATTTTAACCTCTCAAAATATTCCCCACCAAAATTACATAATTTATTTCCCTTTTTAAAATTAATTGATTTGTTTCCTTTTCAAAACTCATGCATAACCCTAATACATCACTATAAAAATAACACAAAACCCTAAACTCTTTTGGCTCTCCACTCTCACGGTAAAAACAAAAAAATAACAAAACCAAGACTCAGCTCGCTCATCTCTCTTCCCTCTCTCACTTCAAAAAGCAATACAAACCCTAGACCTTCAACACAGCTCACATACCCTTCATAAAATAGCCCACACCAACAACAAATAAACCAACAAAAAAGCCATAAACAACCAGCAACCCTTGCGTCCTCAAGCACTCACACACCTGCATTTCACACCCCTAACCTTCTTCTTCCTTACACATCATACAGCCCCACTGACGAGAGCCACCCAAGGATAAGCAAATTGCTCATCAACGTAACCACACAAAACAGAACCAGAAACCCTAAGCAGCTCCAACACACTCAATCCACAAACCCTCACCAACTGCCCCTTAACCCTCGACCGACTTCAACACACACAACTCTACCATGTGAACAACGAGACTGATTTCTCTCAACCTTCAAACACACACATATACACGCCCTTCTCAGCAAACCCCACAGCCATACATCATTCACATGGTAAACACAACTAACAAAACCTTACAACCAATGAACAAATGAACGACCATGCATTTCCTCACGTGAAACAGACTAATACAACCCCTTAAACTCCACTCAACAACTTGCCACACTCATTCTTCTCAATCTCTCTCTAGAAAATAGACTCACGACTTCACCTTATCTGGCCCTCTCTTTCTCTTCTTCTCCAGTTCATTGCCAACCAATAAACCCTTACTCATTCTGATCGACGACAACAAAAGAAAAGGAAAACAAAAGCTACGTGTCTCTCCGTTTCTGAACCAAACGTGAACAATGAAAACCCAAGACTTCACTCACTCACTTACCGACTAAAGAAAACCTAAACCACAGACTCGTTCTCGGTAAATATGTGCCACAAACCGACACGAACAACCTCCAAAACCAACACGAACATTGACCTCACCCACTCAAACCACTAACAACGCAACCCCTATTTTCTTCTCTCCATTTACGTTATCTCTCTCACTGGATCAGCCCTCACGTACCTAAGCTGGTCCTTATCACGCATGAACTGCAGCCCTCACGTCCTCAAACTGGTCCTCATCATGCACAACAGCCATCACGTACCTAGCCCAGCCTTCCTCCTTCACGTAACCAAAACCAGTAAACCGAAACCCTAAATAGCCCTCACGTTATCTCTCTCACTCAGCATGCTGATCTGTACCAAAACTATACCCAAACTGCACCCTTAAACCTGCAAACTACACCCCTGAAATGCCGCAACAATAGTCCCAAAATCGCGCAAAACAGCCCCCAAAATAGTTCCCGAATACCACAAACAGTAACTAAACCCAACGACCAGAAAATACAGCAAAAACAGAGGAAACAGCAGCCTGAAATAGCGAGGCGACGATGGAAAACAAAAAATCAGTGAACCGGAGGAGTTGCGGAGCATCAACCCTTCCGACAACCGCATATCGCACTTCTGATAGACGACTAAAGAGGTTAGACCTGAGGGCACTTTTCTTATTTGTTCTCATTCATCTTTTAATTATTTATTGAATTTCCTTGGCATGAGAGTCGTTGGATAATGTGTGTTGTGGCCATTGGATGAATGGAAAATGTGTCGTCTCTTATGGTATATCGGATGGAAACCCAGACGTAAATTTCGTAGCCGAATCCGAATGGACGGTAGTGCGGTTTGTACTTGGGAATCAACTCCACGTACCACTTGAGCAAACGACACATCTTTCACTTTATTTTATCTTGTTTGTTTATTATTCACATTTTATATTCCGTCTTTTACTTTTCGCACGTTACTTGTTTGTGTATTGATGATATAGTGCGCATGAGCATGATATGTTGGTCTAAAGGTTCTCTATTTGAGGGAAGAAAAGTCTAAAAGGCTACCTTTACGATAATACTTTGCCGCGCTGGACGAAGTATGTTTAGTTGAATGTGAGATATGTTCAATCGAGTATACGAAGTCCTATATTGTTGTCCTTATTTTATATGCATTGTAATGTAATGCGCATGAGCTTATTATGTTGGTATAAAGGTTCTCTATTTGAGGAAGAAAAGTCTAAAAGGCTACCTTTACGATAATACTTTGCCGCGCTGGACGAAGTATGTTTAGTTGAATGTGAGATATGTTCAATCGAGTATACGAAGTCCTATATGTTGTCCTTATTTTATATGCATTGTAATGTAATGCGCATGAGCTTATTATGTTGGTATAAAGGTTCTCTATTTGAGGGAAGAAAAGTCCAAAAGGCTACCTTTACGACAATACTTTTCCGTGCCGGATGAAGTATGTTTGATTGAATGTGAGATATGTTTAATCGAGTATACGAAGTCCTATATTGTTGTCTTTACTTTCTATGCATTGTGATGTAATGCACATGAGCTTAGTATGTTGGTCTAAAGGTTCCCTATTTGAGGGAAGAAAAATCTAAAAGGCTACATTTACGACAATACTTTACCGCGCCTTTTATTATTCCGTTATTTACTTTTTGTATGTCATCTCCTTGCATAATCATGCATCATATTGCAAGGCGCATGGGCAAATAAAGTTGGATTAAAGGTCCTCCATTTCGAGAGATGAAAAGCCTAAGGGCTACCTTTGCCACGATGTTTTGCCGCGTCGGACAAAGCACGTTCGATTGAATGTAAGATACGTTCAATCGGACACTTGAAGTCCTATATAGATGTGGGCATATATTGCATCTCTAAACTTTCACCTTTATTGCCTATCTTCTTTTGCATCGCATCATGGCACGTTTATTTTAGTGTATAATTGCCTCTTTAATTATCTCTTTACATTATGCACTTAATTGCCTCTCTTTAATATGCATGCTTGTACAATTATTATTTATTTGCGTCTCTGTGTTTATCAATATAATGTGTTCATGAAATTATATGCTTGCCGTGATTCCAATTTATTTTTTTTATGCATGAACTTAGAAGTAGATTATCCTTGGAAATATATGTTGCTTAGGCTTGGTTAGATTATTGCACAAATCCTTTCATTACAAGTGGCATAAGTAAAAGACCATTCCGAACCCAACGATTTGAGGTCTTCCCTTGCGAGAGGTGAGTGCGGCCTTAAATCATTTTCCCGATTCACACCGGGTGGCGACTCCATGTTATTTCTCCGGTTTAGTTCCCCCGCGGGCTATTCCGTACTCCCGACTAGGCCGCGAGCCTGGAACAGCGTCGCCAATTTCTGTGTCCTACACTCCTCAAGCAAGCCATGAAATTCGATTATCACAACAAAAATCCTACTTAATCCAACAAAAAACAACAATCAAAAGAAATACAAAACCCAAAACCGTCTTCAAACTTCACTCATTTTAACCATAAAGACCTAACAAGTAAATTCTCTTGACCACCATGAACTAAAACACTAATCTACAGAATCTCACTACACCATTATCAATCAAATGCAACAACTTCAAATAAAATCTAAATCCAAATCCATCAAACTGGTGTATAACCAGCCAACCTAACGGGCTGACTCCCCAAAACCAAAACCAAGCCAACTTCAACCACACTCTCCTCATCCAAAAAACACTAATCTGCAGAATCTCACAACACCATTATCAAACAAAAACACCAAAAATACACTCTCAAATCAAACCAAATCAATCAAATTTTTCATAGTAAAAGTGACGATTTATGAATTATTTATTATTGGAATTCTTGGCATTTGAATTCTTCTTTTATATGCAAAAAGATAAAGAAACAATAATAAGTAAAGAAAAGAAAAAAGCACAGAGAGGTGGATAAAAGTTGGAAATACACGCGATGAAAGCTTATGCTTCTA
This sequence comes from Zanthoxylum bungeanum, assembly GCA_019454045.1. Taxonomy (NCBI): domain Eukaryota; kingdom Viridiplantae; phylum Streptophyta; class Magnoliopsida; order Sapindales; family Rutaceae; genus Zanthoxylum; species Zanthoxylum bungeanum. The sequence continues at coordinate 139,493 of SKCR01016437.1, read as the reverse complement.
TATTATCTATATGTAAATGTCGACGGTTCTGCAGTGTGATTTGCAGCTATAACCAACTCCAGCTCTAGTTTTTTCCTGCGGTGTGGTTTCCGTAGTTGATGTAGCTATGGTAGCCGAGGATTCTGTGATAGAAGATTTGGAGAAATTATACATGACAAAAAAGCTCGGGCCCGGCCCGGCCCGTGGTGAAAAAAGCCTGGGCCGGGCTTCAAAATAAGGGCCCGGCCCCGGCCCGGGCTTCAAATAGTCTATAAATAAATAAATAAATTTATTAGATAGAAGTCCCAAAAGAAAAAAAAAATGAGCTTTTAGAAAAAAATAGTCTATAAATAAATAAATAAATTTATTTTATTAATATATATAGGAAATATGTTAAAAAATACCCAAAGAGTAAATAACTTCGAATATCCAAAATTATTACTTCGGATCTATGAATTATTTCGAATATCCAAAGTCATAACTTCGGATGTATGATTATATTGATAAAATCCAAATGTTGTGACTTATTTTAGAAAATGAGAAAGTTTTTTTAGTTAGTTTTGCCAATTTCTCATTTTTGTTATTAGACAATACGACATAGTGTGTAGAGGGTGTGTGTGTATATATCAAATTATATTATTATAAGTTTATGACTTTTGTTTTTACTTTATGCATTGAAAATTATAGGGTAAAAATCAATTAATAGGAACTTATCTTTAGGTTTGTACAAAATTTGAATACACCGATCGGAAATAGTCAGATTTGAAATATTAACTTGGAATATTTTCATATGGCATAAAAGAATATGTAATGCATGTACACTTAATTTTTCTGAATGTAGAAGATATCTATGGTATCTATAAATTTTACGGGTTTAGGTTTCGAGTTACGCAAGTATGGTATCGCAAATTTAGATTCTACTAAGTCGTTGAAAACTCACTGCTTGAGGTCTAATTTTGAAAATTTGTTTTACTTAACTGAGAATGAATTAGAGGCTGAAATTTTAATAGAATGGACCTTAATGTATATAGTTTATGTCGGGTTTTACGGATCTCAGTTTAGATTTCGAAACTAAAGTTCTAAACCGAAATTCAGGGGTTGTTCAGAAAAAACTCTTATATTCATGTTTTTGATTCTTGAACGATCTTTATTATTTAATACAATTAGTATTGTTGATGGTGCTTTCAGGTCCTATGTTATTTAAGGAGCACAACGGGGGTAAAAATGGTAATTCTCTTCTTGATCGAGATCATTAATGCCGACCCCACCATGTTGTTTAAAGCCAACAGGTAGAGACCGAGCATTTGATGATTGGTGACCGACCACCTTGGATCGGATGACCGAGCATTATCAGATCAGCAGAAGCATTGATGATTGGTGACCGACCACCTTGGCTCGGATGACCGAGCATTATCATATCGGCAGAAGCATTCTCAGTTCAAAGGACTACCATGACCGACCTCATGAAGACCGACCATTTAGCGAGGCGTGCTCAGGAAGATAAGGCATCCTATTTTCTCGGATAAGATGACAAGATATCCTACTTTCATGGGGAGAACTGATGAATCAGTGTCTTAATATGACAAGAAAAGTAAAGGTAGTTTTAAACTATGAATCCTTATGGAAGAATGAAATTGTTTCAACTAGGAAATTCTTGTAGGAGAAGGAATCTGATTTCTACACTATTATAAATAGGAGGGTAGAGTGTGCATAAGGGGCATCAGAATCAAGAACATGATCACTACGATCAAGATGTAAACATAAGAGAGATCAGAGAAGCGTATCTCAGTAATAAAAGTATCATTCTGTTTGTGTCCGTGGACGTAGGTTGGACCTGATCCGCCGAACCACGTTAAATCTCCTTGTTGATTGGTGCATTTGTCTGCCTTCTATTAAATTTGTCTTTGGTTCCCCCACATAACCAAACAAATTCACTATTGAAGGAGGATTGTCTCGGGGGTAATAACCCTTATTGCCCCTGAGACCGAAATCAGTCGTCAACAAGTATCTTGTTAATCTCTATTATCTTTTGATTTATAATCCAGAGATTGTGTTTTACTAATTTTCTTATAGGAATAGTCATGCTTTTTCTATGAGTGATTGGGGAACTCAGTTGTGACTGGTATTGTTATTTTATGAGTTAATCTTCTACTGCACAATTACATGTGGGTATATTGTCGATGTTAGATAGGTCATAATGATAACATAATGTGCTGTTAACATAGAGAAAATAATCCATCGATTACTTTAGAATTTAACATGTTTTAAACTGAAATATCTTCTGATTGTTGGTTTGGGAAGTAAAACCTTCAATTAAATAATAAAAGGAATCAACCACTGAATATAGGGACATGATACAAGATGGATTCCCGACGCTTTGCTGCTTTTCTCTACTGATAACTCTTACGTATTTTTCATAGTTTTTATTTCACATTACTAATTAAACCCTTTTCTTTAATTAAGTTATTGCTAACATTCGTATTAAGTAATTCAATTCCTTTGTAACCATCTCTCTGAGGTATCGACACCCCACTGCGATAACCGCAAGTACTTTGAGGACAATAATATGTGTAACTATTGAGACTATTTCATTTTGTTATTTTTGCATGATTGCATATGTTTTGAATGACGTTTGTGGGTGTCGTCACTGTAAGCCATCACGAGACTATAACTCGTCCAATAGGGTCATCTAGGGGTTTAAAGGCTTATTGCATAAGCTAAATACAATCGTGATCCTTATAAAAGTGACTTAGATAATTTTTATTTATTTCTTTTTAATTTAGTTTAGTTTACATTTTCTTTTTGCTCTTGAATTGCTACGGACTAGCAATAAGCTGGTTGGGGGTTATGATAAGTGCATGAAAATGTACTTTGAACATCACTAATTCAGATTTATTATCGAGTATTTAATCTTATTTCTATTTATTTTTATGTTTTATTATTATGTAGCAATGAAACATGGATCTTGGATCACTTATACGCATTTTGGGACCTTACGGACGCATCGAAATCACGCAGGAAGAGGAAAAATGCAGAAAGCATGACTCCATGAATTGTGTCACGTGTCACGACGCCCATCTTCCTGGCATCGCGATGTGCCATCGGCTTTGTTTCATACACCTTTCCCGATAGTTAGGCATCGCGACCCCATTTTTCGGTACCGCCGTTCCCCGACAGAACTTTCGAAGCTTAATTCGGTCATGTTTTATATGTACAAGGACTCCATGACTAGACCCGGCCAGCGGTTCGGTTCCGGTTCGGAACCGAACCGAACTGGCCGGTTTCCGGTTCCACAAGTGTGGAACCAGAACCTTGAACCGAACCGCAACCGACCGGTTCGGTTCCAAACCTTTTTTTTAAAATTTTTTTGAAAATTAATTAAATAAATGAGATTAATTTTATAAATAAATAAAATTATTACATTAAAGAGCTTGAGCTTAAATTTTTAAAAATTTAAGTTGCCTACGTATCCTCCAAGGGTGAGAGGAATCAAAGCTCACGTAGTTCCATTACAATTTTAAGATATATCCCATTTGTAAATTACAATTTTACAATTATCAATCATCATTATCAGTTGATCCTTCGGCTCTGGTTCCGCTTGCACTTGTTGTTGCACTTGCAGATGCATTATCGAACAAATCTTCAAAATCATCGGGGGCATCTTCTTGTTGTCTCAGATCAGCTCGAGTCCAATCATCCACACAAGCTGTTGCTTCTAGAGTGCTTGGATGTAATGAAGATCGCCTAGCTTCCAATATATTGCCTCCCAAACTGAAGGCTTGCTCAACCGCAACGGTGGAAATAGGTGTTGCCAATATCTCTTTAGCAATAATTGATAAAACATGATATATATATTTTGATGTCGGTTCCACCATTCAAGGATTTTAAAATTTTTACTAACTAAACTTTCAGTAGAAAACTCGAAATTTGTAGATAAATAATTATCTAATTCGGGGTTATTAGTTGTCGTATCCCTAGCTTTTTTATTTCGTTGTAATAACCAACGATTTCCTGCGCTAAGTCTTGTTTGAATTACCGGTTCGTTACTAATAGATTCACCTAATGTTCATAAGTTATATCTTACAATATAATCATTAAATAAATCAATTAAATCATATCTTAATTTCGTCATTATTCTTGTAATATCAATTTCAGCTAATATTCCTAAATAACCATAGTAAGCTTGTAAAGCACAATTCAAACCTTCTAATTTAAATTTAGGATCAAAAACAGCAGCAATAAGATAAAGTAAAGGAATTTCTCTAAAATAATGCAACCATTTTACCTTCATAGCAGTAATGGCTTCAAACAAAACATAATCATTAGGATCGTTACTTTCAACATGCTCATCCAAAGCACCAACAATATTCAAACTTTCAAGAACAAATAAATGTGATGTAGGATATAAACACCGCTAAAAATTAAAGTAGCGTCATTAAAAACTTTTAAAATATCTAAATTTTTTTCACAAATATCCCATTGACTAGGATAAAGTGTGATATTTTGAACATGTTGAGAAAAAAAAACTACATAATGCATTTTTGTATTGAAATGCTTGACATAAAAGAAAATAAGTTGAATTCCAACGTGTTGGAACATCTCTTGAAAATTTAATCGGTTTAATACCATTTATTTTACAAAACTTCGTCCATTCTCTCCTAACTTGAGAATATGACCAAATACAGTTAAATACCGTTTTAATTGGATCAAGGAAATGTGATAATAATTTTAGACCGTCTTGAACACATAAGTTAATGACATGACATGTACAACGAATATGAAAAAATTGACCCCCTAAATTTGGTTGACATAAGGATTTTAAATCATTGATGGATGCAGTATTTGCAGATGCATTATCAAATCCAATTGTTAAAATTTTGTGCAGTAAACCATATTCATAAAAAATTACATTCATCATTCTATAAATATTCTGTGCAGTATGTTGGTCATCAAAAACTCTAAATGCAATAAGTCATTTTTGCATGGTAAATGATGCATCAATCCAATGACAAGTCACACCCATGTATGAGTGTGTTTGCCAATGATCACTCCAAATATCAGAACATATAGAAATACGACATTTCATCTCTTTAAATATTTCATTTAAAATAATTTTACCATCTTTATATAATTTAAAAATTTGACGTTTTGTTGTGTGTTCGAGTCATTCTACATGCAGAAGGGTTTAAAGTATTATGCAAGTAATTAGTAAAATGAAGTTTTTCACCAAAGCTTAAAGAAAGATGTGACATACAAGTTAATTTCGTAAATATTCTCTATTTTTTGCATCAGAATATTTAAATAAATCTACATCACTCGTACCTCTACTAGATGATGCGTACCTGGCCATTTGAGTTTGCGTCGTATCAATGGCAAGTTCAACCAGATGATGTTTTTCCATGTGCTTGATCATATTGTCGTATCCACCATAAAATTTATAGGTAACCCCACAATAGGTGCAAATTTCTCGTTGTGTATCATCTTCTAGCGTTCCAAATGAAAATGAATTTTGAAAATATCCGAGGACCGAGCCTTAACTTCTCTTCTCCGTGATTGTGCACCGACACTATGGCCGCCGCTCTCTGGGTTGGCATATTTGACATTAATTCTCAGATGAGCTTGCCATTTTTCGTTTGAGAAATTAGGAAGAAAAATAAGAAAATTGAATAATTGCGAGTTGCGAATGATAACAAATTAACAACTAATTGAATTGAGATTGAGAATAAGATTATAAGAGAATTGTATTGAATTGAGATTGAGAATAAGAGAATTATAGAAAATGGGAGAGTTGAGAATTTGGTGTGTTGAAATAATGAAAAATGAATCATATTTATAGAATTTTAGAATTTGTTTGATACCAAAAATGCCCCTAAATATAACCGTTTTATTACCGTTATTAGGGATATATTAGTAATTTATATTTTAATTTATAAATAATATATTAGAATAAGAGAATTTTTTTTTCATAATTGGGCAGGGTCCGACCGGTTCCAGTTGGGGTCGAACCCCAACCGAACCGGTCGGCCACGGTTCCGGTTCCGGATTCGGAACCATGGCCGGGTCTATCCATGACTTCCCTATAAATACTCAAGCTCGTCCAAAATCCTAAAGAGGGGAGAGGAAATACACAACAAAGAGTTCAAATCACATATTTAGGAGAGAAGAACGAGGAAGCTTCAGGCCAGACATGATGTCTCTCCAATTCCTTCAAGCCATGTCTTTCTTTTCTATGGAGAACTAATCTCCTAGGAAAAGGTATGGATGAACTCTTGTATTTAACTCTTATATTCATGTTTTTGATTCTTGAAAGATCTTTATTGTTTAATACAATTGGTATCTTGTTAATCTCTATTATCTTTTGATTTATAATCCAGAGATTGTGTTTTACTAATTTTCATATAGGAATGGTCATGCTTTTTCTATGTGTGATTGGGGAACCCAGTTGTGACAGATATTGTTATTTTATGAGTTAATCTTCTGCTGCAGTATTGTCTGTGAGTATATTGTCGACGTTAGATAAGTCATAATGATAACATAATGTGTTGTTAACATAGAGAAAATAATTCATCGATTACTTTAGAATTTAATATATTTTAAACTGAAATAACTTCCAATTGTTGGTTTAAGAAGTGAAACCCTCAATTAAGTAATAAAAGGAATCAACCACTGAATATAGGGACATGATACAAGATGGATTCCCGACGATTTGCTGCTTTTCTCTACTGATAACTCTTACGTATTTTTCATAGTTTTTATTTCACATTACTAATTAAACATTTTTCTTTAATTTAGTCATCGCTAACATTCGTATTAAGTAATTCAATTCCTTTGTAACCATATCTCTGAGGATTCGACACCCCACTGTGATAACCGCAAGTACTTTGAGGACAATAATATGTGTAACTATTGAGACTATTTCATTTTGTTATTTTTGCATGATTGCATATGTTTTGAATGAAGTTTGTAGGTGTCGTCACTGTAAGCCATCACAAGACTATAACTCGTCCAATAGGGTCACATAGGGGTTTAAAGGCTTATTGCATAAGCTAAATGCAATCGTGATCCATACAAAAGTGACTTAGATAGTTTTTATTTATTTATTTTTAATTTAGTTTAGTTTACATTTTCGTTTTGCGCTTGAATTTTTACAGACTAGCAATAAGCTGGTTGTGGGTTATGATAAGTGCATGAAAATGTACTTTGAACATCACTAATTCAGCTTTATTATCGAGTATTTAATCTTATTTCTATATATTTTTATGTTTTATTATTATGAAGCAATAAAACATGGATCTTGGAGCAATTGTACGTATTTTGGGACCTTACGGACTTATCGAAAGCACGCGGGAAGAGCGAAAAACGCAGAAAGCATGACTCCAGAAATTTTGTCACGTGTCGCGACGCCCACCTTCCTGGCGTCGCGACGCACCATCAGCTTTGTTTCATACACTTTTCCCGATAGTTAGGCACCGCGACGCCATTTTTCGGTACCGCGGCGCCCCAGATCTCCAGAAGCTTAATTCGGTCGTGTTTTATATGTACAAGGACTCCATGACTTCCCTATAAATACTCAAGCTCGTCCAAAACCCTAAAGAGGGGAGAAGAAATACACAACAAAGAGTTCAAATCACATATTTAGGAGATAAGAACGAGGAAGCTTCAGGCCAGACATGATGTATCTCCGATTCCTTCAGGCTATGCCATTCTTTTCTATGGAGAACTAATCTCCTAGGAAAATGTAGGGATGAACTCTTGTATTTACCTCTTATATTCATGTTTTTGATTCTTGAAAGATCTTTTTTGTTTAATACAATTGGTATCTTGTTAATCTATATTATCTTTTGATTTATAATCCAGAGATTGTGTTTTACTAATTTTCATATAGGAATGATCATGTTTTTTCTATATGTGATTGGGAAACCCAGTTGTGACTGATATTGTTATTTTATGAGTTAATCTTCTGCTGCAGTATTTCCTGTGAGTATATTATCGACGTTAGATAAGTCATAATGATAACATAGTGTGTTGTTAACATAGAGAAAGCAATTCATCGATTACTTTAGAATTTAATATATTTTAAACTGAAATATCTTCCGATTGTTGGTTTAGGAAGTGAAACCCTCAATTAAGTAATAAAAGGAATCAACCACTGAATATAGGGACGTGACACAAGAGGGATTCCCGACGCTTTGCTGTTTTTCTCTACTGATAACTCTTAAATATTTTTCATAGTTTTTATTTCACATTACCAATTAAACTATTTTCTTTAATTTAGTTATTGCTGACGTTCATATCTCTCTGATGAATCGATACCCCAACTATATCGCGATAACCGCAAGTACTTTTTGGGCGTAATCACTAAATTTCTAAATAAAGAAGGGAAATAGTGAGGGAAAACTTACTAGGCCTGAGCATTAGCTTGAGGGCACCAAAATCCTCATTGTTGGCGTGAGAGAGAGATGGTCCAAGCTTACTGTTTTTTATCCAGAAAATTCGTGAGAAACTCAAGAAAGATGAAGGTGAATAGTATCCAAGGGTGTTTAAAAACGTGGGGGCTGTATGTTTTTATAATAGAATAATAATTTTCATTTAGTCACATGGAGAAATTACTAGATAAATCCAGAATTGGTACAATAATAGTAGTAAAAAGATGATTTTTGACTTGATTTTGATCTAAACTTTGTAAAATACTCAACATAAAAATTATAGGTCTCGATTTTAGTTTTTCAACGATATATAATTCACTAAAATTGGACATCGCATGAAAAATTATGGTTAAAATACTTAGGGCTATCCGGTATGAAATGAAAAAATAATTTCGTACCGGAGCTGCAAAAGATTTATCAAATTTCCAGAAAAATAATTACACGAGCATATTCACACCTATTCATGATTTATATCACATATCATATCACACACACCAAAGCGTCGTAGGAATTTATGTTAAAATTATCGTGGTGTTGCAGACTTTAGGCAAGCTATGAAATTTTGGGTCATTACATTAAATATTTGTAAGTATCCCTATTACGCCACGTGGCAGCTCACTATTAGATTATATTAAATAAGAAACCTATTATAATAAGACTACCTTAAATTATAAAATTAAAATATCAATAAAATTAGTTTTATTATTAAAATTAAAATAAGAAACATATAATAAAAAAAAAAATAATCTCATATAAAATAAGCAACATTTTTATTTAATACGTGCCACATCATATCTACAATAATTTTTTATTATTAATTATAAAATTAAATATTTCTAAAATTAATTTTCATTTTAAAATTATAAAAAAATATAAATTATTAAAATAATAAAATCATTGCAATATAAAAATAGAATATCATATTAATTATTAAATTATAATATTACTATTTTTTATTATTAAATTGTATAATTAAAATAATAATATATTACAATATAAAAATATAATCTCCTATTAAAATAAGAAACCTATAATTAAAATAATAAATATATTACAATATAAAAATATAATATCCTATTAATTTAATTACTTAATTAATAATAAATAAGAAATATATTATAAAATACAAACATAATCTCTCATTAAAATAAGAACCTATTATAATAAGACTACCTTAAATTATAAAATTAAAATATCAATAAAATTAGTTTTATTATTAAAATTAAAATAAGAAACATATAATAAAATAAAAAAATAATCTCCTATAAAATAAGCAACATTTTTATTTAATACGTGCCACATCATATCTACAATAATTTTTTATTATTAAATTATAAAATTAAATATTTCTAAAATTAATTTTTATTTTAAAATTATAAAATTATAAATTATTAAAATAATAAAATCATTGCAATATAAAAATAGAATATCATATTAATTATTAAATTATAATATTACTATTTTTTATTATTAAATTGTATAATTAAAATAATAAATATATTACAATATAAAAATATAATCTCCTATTAAAATAAGAAACCTATAATTAAAATAATAAATATATTACAATATAAAAATATAATATCCTATTAATTTAATTACTTAATTAATAATAAATAAGAAATATATTATAAAATACAAACATAATCTCTCATTAAAATAAGAAACCTATTATTTTAATATGTGACATCTAACTCTATAAATAAATTTTTATTATTAAATTATAATTAAAATATCTATAAAATTAATTAAAATATAAAAATAAAATCTCATAAAAATTCATTGGATACACATATTTTAATGAAAATATTTATTACAAAAATACTCATAATATAAATTATCATTAAAGATAACTTATAATAGATAAATATATATTATTGCTCTGGACACTCATTGGGCACACACATTTACCGTTCTCCTATCTTCAAATTCTAAAATATTTTATTTTATTAATTCACATATTCCAAGAGAAATTTCATGGGACTATTCCTTAGATTTTAAAGATTAAAATAAGAAAAATAAGGTATGTGAGTTCTTAATTTTTATTTGTTGATCGATGGAAATTACTAAAAAAGATTAAAAAAATATCATATATGTTATTTTTTGGGATTTTTTTTTTGTTTTTTTCAACTTTCTTCAAAACTTATTGATTGAAGGTTGACTGTTTAGTTGTTGAGGTTGTAGTGTAAATTTATTATTTATATTTTTTAATGAAAGAGAATTGTAGCCGGAGACTATAGTAGAATTTGAAATTTCTTTGTTTTTGTCTGTTTATTTATTTCTTACAGAGTATATATATAATTATTGTTGGATGTGTGCCATACTTGTACTTGAAATAAAAGGATCGAGTGTGTAGCATTCATACTGCCATATTAGTTTTATTATTAAAATTAAAATAAGAAACATATAATAAAATAAAAAAATAATCTCATATAAAATAAGCAACATTTTTATTTAATACGTGCCACATCATATCTACAATATTTTTTATTATTAAATTATAAATTATTAAATTATAATATTACTATTTTTTATTATTAAATTATAAAATTATAAATTATTAAAATAATAAAATCATTGCAATATAAAAATAGAATATCATATTAATTATTAAATTATAATATTACTATTTTTTATTATTAAATTGTATAATTAAAATAATAAATATATTACAATATAAAAATATAATCTCCTATTAAAATAAGAAACCTATAATTAAAATAATAAATATATTACAATATAAAAATATAATATCCTATTAATTTAATTACTTAATTAATAATAAATAAGAAATATATTATAAAATACAAACATAATCTCTCATTAAAATAAGAAACCTATTATTTTAATATGTGACATCTAATCTCTATAAATAACTTTTTATTATTAAATTATAAATTAAAATATCTATAAAATTAATTAAAATATAAAAATAAAATCTCATAAAAATCATTTGGATACACATATTTTAATGAAATATTATTACAAAAATACTCATAATATAAATTATCATTAAAGATAACTTATAATAGATAATATATATTATTGCTCTGGACAATCATTGGGCACACACATTTACCGTTCTCCTATCTTCAAATTCTAAAATATTTTATTTTATTAATTCACATATTCCAAGAGAAATTTCATGGGACTATTCCTTAGATTTTAAAGATTAAAATAAGAAAAATAAGGTATGTGAGTTTTTAATTTTTATTTGTTGATCGATGGAAATTACTGAAAAAGATTAAAAAAATATCATATATGTTATTTTTTGGGATTTTTTTTTGTTTTTATCAACTTTCTTCAAAACTTATTGATTGAATGTTGACTGTTTAGTTGTTGAGGTTGTGGTGTAAATTTATTATTTATATTTTTTAATGAAAGAGAATTGTAGCCGGAGACTATAGTAGAATTTGAAATTTCTTTGTTTTTGTCTGTTTATTTATTTCTTACAGAGTATATATATAATTATTGTTGGATGTGTGCCATACTTGTACTTGAAATAAAAGGATCGAGTGTAGCATTCATACTGCCATATTTAGTGTAATTTGGTGTTCAAATAACTAAAAAATTAATAAAATAATTTGTAATATAATATAAGATAAAGAATGTATTTGTTAAAAAACTGAAATGAAAATAAAAATGCTAACATCATGAGAGAGATAGAGGAAGAAGAATTAAAAAAAAAATAGTATATTAAGTATTTTTATGAGTGTGTAAAGTAAACAAAAATAATTAATATAAAATATTTAAGTGAGAGTGTTTTTGGTAGATTAAAGAGTGTACAAAGTAACAATTAAGATTTTAAAATCAAGACATGAGTGTATTTAGTAATGGAGTGTCCAAAAAAACGTTTAGAGTGTAATAGTCCCAAATAATATAAAAAAACATAATCTCTTATTAAAACAATAAACTTATCAATTTAATTAATTAATAATATAATTTCATATTATTAAATTATAAAATAAGTTCCATTAAAATTTAAAAAAAAAACATATGTGGTACCTAATGTGTATAATTAATTTTTTATTATCTATTACAATAAATAATATATTGTAATATTATATTGAAATAAAAAAAACACACGTGACACTAATTTCTACAATTATTTTTTTATTAATAAATTATAAATTAAAATAAAAAACTATCACAATAATCTCATACTAAAATATTGGTCAACATAGCCACACATGGCAAATGAGTGTTTCATGAATTTATTTAGAATAAAATAATATTTTATTATTAAAGTTATATAAAATCTAACATTTTATTATTTTTTCGTTAATTGACTACTTTTTCGTTAGATTTAATTGGCTATCAATTGACCAATGTTAAAATATAACGATCAATTAACGTTGATATTTTAACGGAAAAATTATAAAATATTATTTTAACATATCTTTAATAATAAAATATAATATTTCAAATTTACAATACTTAATTATTATTTTATTATAAATTTAATAATTAAAAAAAAAAAACCCTACTTTTTCGGTCAAAAAATCGCGCCTCAACAAAACTTGCTTTTTTCGAATTTCCCTCATCGCATTCTGCAATTATCGAAAGATAGCTTCAGCAAGAAGCAAGCAATGGCGAATTCACCGTCTCAGTCCGATGCTCAAATCGTTCATGCGCAATCATCAGAAGCCGAATCTCAGCTCTCTTCACTCGTCTACGGTTCGTTCTCGTACATTCGGTCGGTTTTTTCTTCGCTTTCAAAATTCAAATTACAAATATTTTGATAACTAATAGTATGCGAATCTTCTCACTGTCAATCGAATCGTATACGTAACGTTGATTAGATTCCTGCGATAATCTGTTGAAATTCTATTAGGTAATTATTTTAATGCTAAAATTAAATGATTATTAGATAACTGCTTACGTCCACGAGTAATTATGTAAAATCTTTTGTGTATTATTTTGATTCTGCATCAATAGGTTTTGATATCTTGCAATTACTTTTACATTGGCCTGATTTTTTTCATTTAATTATTATTTTTAATAATTATGAATAGAAAATTGTATGAGGATGCAAATTTGGATGTAGTGTACCTAATGGTATTGTGTTGGCTGTGTTTTTTATTTTGTTCTTGTGCTTCAATTTTGATTAATTGATTCTTTGTCATTTGGATATGAAGTGCTATTCAAATTTTTGACTATTGCTTTCCTGTTGTAGTTATAAGAATGACCTATATCTTTTAATTTGTGCAGATATGTCGCAACAGGTCCAGATGGCGATGCAAAACATGCTTAAGATGATTAGGTGAGTTGATAATCAGAAATTATTATCAACTTCAGAAATATTATGTGTTTGCAAATTATAGGCAGATTGTTGCTGTTGACTGATTGGATTAATTGCCTACTGTAAATTTGCTTATGTTTTATCACATGTATTTTTCATTTTCTCGATGAGTTCTCTGCAGCGAAATTGATCAGAATTCTTCTGGAATCATGGAAGAGGTAGAGAAGTGCAAAACCGCTGCCTCTGAGAGGAAAAACTCCTTGGAGGAAGAGAAGGAACGATTTCAGAAAGCTGCTTTTACTGTTTTAGATATGCTCAACAACAGAGATTGAAAACTGTAAGCTTATATTGCTCAGTTGTTTTCATCTGTACTGCCTCCCGATCATTGTGAAATCAGAGGGTATTTTTCTCTACATATAGATTTGGATATTTGCTTACAAAATATAGAGTCAGAGATATGGGAAATTATGTTTGTACCATTTCTCTCAAAATCACCAGTTAAATACTGGACTTGATGCAGTGATAATTAGCCAAGTATCTCTGCAATTTTCAAAAAATGAACAAGTGATCGTTTTCTCTCAAAGCATTCAGTTCTTCAACTTGTGAGCCATCAGCCATGAGAATCGTGCTTCCTCTTTTGCCAAATTTTTTCTCTGCATCAAATTTGACATTAGTTTGCTGTCTCTTTTAACTCATTTATTTTTTTATTTTTAAAACTTATGTAATACATGGTAATCATTAATAGACGTGCAGAATATATATCAGTTCATTCTGAAACTTTTTGAATTACAGAGGTTTCTAGACTTCAACTTTTCTAGGTATAGTCAATAGTAGTTTGATATTATGAAAGTCTCTAATTCTAGTGCCCAAATAGCCTTTGTAGTATTGGTCTTGGGATGATAAAATATGACATTGGACCAGTTCCATGCATTGTGATTAAGGCCCTAGTGAGTCAAGTTGACTGAACATTATTAGTGATTATATATTGTCTCAGCTTTCTACAGTTGCCTCAATAATTTTTTACTACGTCGATTTTAATTGATTCAGTGCACCTTAATTATATTAAAAACTAATTATTCAAAGAAGAAATTTATGTTTTTTTAAGTGTCCACTAAGGGCGTATTATGATTTGGTTTGAATTGATTGTTTCAAGTGCTTTAATGATTTTCTGGAAGTTGTTCAGAAAGAAATATTAGCTTTTGTAACTTTTTTCCTGGGATTGTACATCTTGCAAAACAGTCTTCTGGAAGTTATTCAGAAAGAATAGTAGCTTTTGTAATATATTGTTCTTCTGATTTATATGCATCGTGAAAGACTGTCTTACCTGCTACTTTAAAGAGGTTCTCAATTGAGTCAGGCAGATGTACAAGCTTTCCCGATGCCTCACCCTGTGTTGTATTTGTATTTGGAGGATGCCCATGAATTATAACCCTTATGGGCATCAAGGTTGGCATTGGACTGGAGGTTGCTGATATTCCTGCAAAATGATGGGGCAAATAGATGTACATTAGATTCTTTATGAGTTTCGAGGAAAATCCTACATAAAAAAAATAAAATAAAATAAAAGTTAATAGAGTACTATATGCCTTAGGATCAATATGTCATGTTGTAGAAGTTCAAAAAATGTCAGGCAGATTATTTAAGGTATCAAAATCTTGTAATCGCCATAAAATGATCATTTTAGGCTCTGAAGTTTCCTTGTTAGTTTGTTCATGATGGACAATACATTATGTAGGTTTAAAGGGGATAACTTTGTGTTCCTCCTAGACTCCTACCCTTCTACTCCAAAATACAAACCTATGCCTACACAATGTCAAAATTGGAAGTAGAGTGGTGCAGATTGCACTCTAATTGACACCATACGTTAGGATTGCATGAATAATTGCTGCTATGTTCTATGGCATTCCTATTCTATTGGTTATGCAATTCCGTAAATAGTTTTGTGAAATTACTAGACACATGTTTGATCTGAAACTTTATGCTTATCCGGCAGTGTGCATATTCTGATGGATGCCTCAAAATGATTATTTAGATAGGGACTGAGTTTACCTTGTATGTTGTCATCTCTACGGGAGTTTGGTGCTTCAGAATTTTGTGTCTCTTCATTTGGTGCTGTAAGCTGTAAAGAAGATGGTTATTATCATTAGTAGAAACTTTCAATATGATCATCAAAATGACAACAGATCGGCCCCAAATTTTCTCACCACCTTAAAGATGATGTAACATATTCTTGCTGCTGGATTATTGAGAATATGAGAATTCGATTTTTAACTGTACCTATTGCAAAATGTATATTACAAATAATATCCAAAAATTTTTCTTTTCCAAAGTTATTTCAAATTCTAGTCATGAAATTTTCTGCAGATTCCAAGGAATTTCCCTTTTGCTGCCAAATTGGTCGATTCATTTCCTTAGCAAGCACAATTATCATATGTATCCTGGTTTAATTGGTTGTAGATGAAGTATACCTCTATGTTCAGATCACTGAGCAAATCTGTCAAAAAGGGCAGTTCCGCTAGCATCTCCTGTTTTAAGCCCTTCACATACTGAGAATAGAAGAGTCAGCATTAAACAAATACATTTCCATTTAAGTGTCTTAATTACAACTGAACTCGAAAAAGATGACTACTGGAGTTTTTGGCCTGCATGCTATATAATGAAAAAAATATCATTAGCTGAAGATACTGTTATCTTGACATACGATATCCATGTTATGTGTGCCCATGGATTGAATGCAGATCTTCTCTATTATTCTAAAAATTGAGGCTTCATGCATAATTCCAATTTGAGAGTCATGTTTCCTAGTTAACTTATATATTGAGATGTTTGACTGACTTATCTTTTCAAACATGTGAGTAAAGGATTAACTAGGATGGTATAAATTGTGTATAAAATTCCATACCTGAATGAAGTTGTTCATAATCTTCTTGCTATCTGCATGATCATTCGGCAACATTTGCTTCAAATGATGATGACTAATCCGGATGACCTGGGAAAGTCTTTTGGTTCTCACAGTAAAAGGTTGTGGGATATTGAAAATTACACCAATCTCTCCTGCCATGTCTGCTGCTCCTAATTTTGTGAGAAACTGGAAAACTCACATGAAGTTAGTTTAAAATAGCTCAATATCCTTTTTACTTTCATATCACAGATTTGAACTTTGGTAATTTGATTTCGTATTTCACTGTTTTCTCACCCAAGTTTTGGTACTTTAGCATGCCTGTAAGTTATTTATTATAACCATGCATAACAAATTATTGCATTACTAACATGAATGACAGAAACAGAATTAATTTTCCTCCGTGAGCTGTTTTTTTCCTTTTTATTATATTGCATCTTTCTGCTCTTCCCTATATGCATTGCTGTTCTTTGTCTTTTTAAAACTAATTTCTGGCTCCCGTACACATGCTTACTATTCGTGCCTTGTATGATTTCTATAATTGTAGAACTTTTAAATTAATATTGCTTGCTTCCTGCATTTGGAGGTGAATTATTTGTTGATTCGCTATCACATGATGTTGCAGGTAGTTTATGAAGACAGCAATTTGTCAGATTCTTAGAGGAAATGGGGAGTTTAGACCTCGGCGTGCTTCACATTCTCATTAATACCATTCATCAGTACTCAGCAGACAGATTTGTCTTTTTAGAACTTAGGTAATATAGCTGTCACTCTTTGCATAAACATTTCTTCCTAGCACATTGACTATGATACACAAAGTAATGGTATGAAAAGAGATCGTCTTAACCTAGAAGTGCTGAAACATACCTGCTCAACTCCATTCTTGTATAACAGCACGTCCTATAATTTCAAATACAGTTTAGATTTTGCATCGGGCAATAAATAGGATGAATATGTCAGAAAAAGGAGATGCCTTACCACTGCTCCTGATACTACAATGTAGAAATCTGTTGGTATCTCATTTTGTAAAATGATTTCGACTTTCGGAGGAAAATACTCTGCTTTCATCTCCGAGACCTATCAAAAAAATCACCATTAGGGATTGCTAGGACTACTTTCAATTACTTCAGTTCTTCTATTGTCATTACAAATTTGTTTAGGGCAAGGAAAGTTATTATACCAATTGCGAGATAAGGTCTTCAGAGACTCCTTGGAAAAGATAAGTTTTTTCGACAGTTTTACGAAAAAGATGCTGGGCAATGCTGGATCTTATTGCTTTAGGTAGGTCCTCTAACACTTCTTCTTGTTGTAGCTCTGCTGTCTTGAACCTGAGTTGCATATGCGCCAGCATTTGCTCACTTAAGCCTTCTGGGAGTCTATTCTTGCTTGCATATCGCAATATCTCATTGATAGCATTCCTCTTTCATGTCATCACACGCAATAGTATAAGAATCTGTTTGATACTTCTATTTTGCTTTGATAGAAAAGTAGGTACCCTACTTTTAAGTAAATTTACCATGAAAAGTGTTCGGACAGCACTATGGACGATGAGATTCGTCATGTTTCCGATAATATAAGCAGTGAGGCCAATATTGAAAAGCATATACAACATATTGAAGACCTTCTCGCCTGTGTTGACTGCATGCAAGTCTCCATATCCAACGGTGGTGAGGGTGACGATCGACCAGTAAATTGAGTAAGTGTAGCCAAGCCATATGCTTCTGTGTTTAAAATCATTAACTTGACTTCCAATCCAAGTATTTTCTGGTATTTTGTGATGTGCTGCTAAATAGTAGTAGAAGCAACCTGCTGAATGCACTGCAAATAGAGTAACCTGCAATGTCAAATGACTCAGTTTCAGTTTTACTTGTTTATAGTTCAAAATAGGGGGGAAAATAAAAGGAAAAGAAAAAGAATATGAACTAATGCTTACACAAATCAATTTACTTAATCTTGTGATGAAGTAGCTAAAGCGTATGTCTTTCTCCAGTCTGCAGGTTTTTAGAAGTCGATTGGTTAAAATACGGTTTTTAGGACACCATTTTGTATAATTTTTCAAATAGAGATTCTTTATATAAATTCAGAGGCTTACCTTTTAAATAGTTCACTGACACGTCTGAGCCGCCAAAGCCGAAGCAAGTTGAGGAAGCCGAAAAGCCGACCGTCGTGCAGTTGGCCGGTGAAGATTCTGTATATGAACTGAAACGGCAGTGTTGAGGCCACGTCCATTGTGAACCACAGTCTTGTGACATATCTGAGCAAAGCAAAATGGACCAAAAAATTAAAAGGAATGAAATATTACTACATTATTTTAGAGGTTATTTGTTATTTTAGAAGTTATTTTATCATCATATTTTGTACAAATATTATTATTGAATTCTAAAAACGCAACCTTTGAATTTTTCAAAATTTTCTTAGTTTGACTTGAGTTGCTTGCTTACATTGATCAAGTCCATTAAAATTAAAAACAAATAACAAAAAAAAAAAAAAATTGTAAATATAACATAATACTTGTGACGTGTAGCGATATATTTAAAAAGTGCAAAGTAAAAATTGATATGGTCTAATGTTATGCAAACATTTTTTTGGAAACATCGAAAACTCCGTTATTAAATTATCTGATCTGGGCTTAAACGATACAACTAAAACCTCCGTCTGTCTTAAACTCTTACAAAAAATACATTCGTTGCACTCGAACTTAAGACTTGACAATCGAATTCTAAACTCTTTGTCATCAAACCACACCCCTTGAGGACTACTCGGCGTAACATAAATGCCCCCAAAATCAAAAGCTTTATTACAAACATTAAACTAAAGTCCTAGAGATATAGGGTGGTAATATAGGTTGTTATGTTGAATTGTGTTAAAATTTGATTGATTCAAATTATACCCATTTGCCTCAAATGACATAGCCGAATAATTTTCAAATAATTATATTTAACTTATCATTTAAATTTGAATTTTGATGATATAAAGAAATTAAAAATAAATTTGAGTTTTATTCACCCTCTTATCTTTTATTAAAAAAAAATTATCCATTATATAATTGAATCAAAATTTGAATACGGCCAATTTATTAATGAAATGAAATCAATTTTTTTTTTTAATCTAAAATCATTTATTTGGTATTGAATCAGTCGAATAAAAAGAATGATGACCCAAATTATCATCCTTCCCATAAAAGAGGCAAGCTTGAATAATAATCATAGAGGTCGGCTACAACCCCCTAGTGATTTGGAAAAAAATAAAAATAAAAATAAAAATGGAAAAATAACATCTGCCTCCCACCAATTTTTAATTTTTAAAAGTAAAAGAATAATTTGGTCATTCGTATCAAATAGGTCCCAAGCTTCTCTTCCATTTTTGTGTTGCATATTATGATCAATAGCGTGAAGAAAAAGGCAAGCATGGAAATGTAAAAGTTGACATACCGCAAAGCGATTTTCTTGTGATCATCAACAAGGAGGTAAGTAGATTTGTCTAAGTAAGCCACAAAGAAAGTGAGGATTATATCAGCGGCAAAGAATAAATCAACCACCAAATCAACGATCAAGAGTGATCCAGTGGCTGCTTTTCTGAATGCTAACTCAAATGGTGATGCCCATGCTGAGTACACCACCAGCACCACCAGAAACGTCTGCCACCACCTGCATCATCATCCGTAAATAATATTTATATCACATTTACAAATACAAACTTCATGGCGGAATCACAAAAAGAGTTTTAAAAATTAATGAAAAATCTAATTTGTTAATGGGATAATTTTGCTTTGCATCTATTAAGATGAAAAATTATCTACCATATTTTGTAAAAATCAATGTTATGGCTACGGTAATCACACTACTTTTTTTTTTTAAAACTGACATTCAAACTATGCTCACACAGTCACACTAGGATTGAAGAGGGGTGTGTTTTATATTAATTTAATGTTAAAAAAAGGAAAAAATAAATAAATTTCAATGTGGAATAATGCAAAACCAAAACCAAATCAAACCAAACAAGAGCAATTTCATAATAGGTGTGATCAGCTATATGAATAAAAACCATAAAAAAAAGACATAGATTCTGCACCATGTGTTACTCTTGTGGTTGCTAATGGCTAGTCTTTTATACACTTATTAAGATTAATTAGCATATTTCGGATAAAGTACAATGACGTCAAATATTGGTTGACGTAGCTGACCTCATTTTTTTTTATTTAATTTGGTATGGTGTGATCGGCTACATGAATTTCATTAAATGCAGTATCGAAATATGTCAAACCTTTAAATTTATGAGTTTAACGGCTACTAGTTGCAGGAACCAGCCAGAGCAGAAGATGGTTTTACTACTGAAATTTGGTATGTAAACTTTAACATCTAGCTCCCTAAAATGTTTACTTTTTATGCGATGGACTCTTAAATTTGTTATTTTTTTATAGCTCTTTATGAGAACAAACAATAAATGAAATTATTCCAATCAAAGTAAATCTTCAATACCAACAAGAGTAGCCACAGCCAAATATAAGAAACTGATAAAACTCTATTATGATGAAAGGAAACCACGTCCCCAAAGGCGTGCGTTCAAGATCTGATTCTCAGATCCTAGCTGCATTGTGTTTTTTTTAAGAATCGGGGATAGTTGGAGGTTTTACTTAATTCGCTTAAATCCGATGATTTGACGGCAGAGTTTATAATAATTTCAAAAAAAACCACAATTTTATTTATTGATTACTTATTCGTTTCAATAGCGAACACAAGACTCCTAATAATAAATCATTGAAAAGATGTCCTTTAGCCTTTAGGTTAGACTAAACAGTGCATGAACAGGAAGATAAAAGTGAAGACTGAAACTTACCGGTATCTATAATCATAAGGAGCGATAACATATTTCTTTAAGTGCAAGTGACCGTCATCAACGACGGTTCCAAACGCCGGCAACAGGCTACTGGATACGGAGGCCAAGTTCTTGATTTCGCCGCTTGAATGCCGGCGAAACAGAAACGGTAACGGTGACTTTGTTTCTGACCACGATGACATAATTGTTTGAGAGAAGAGGAGGAGGAGGCAAAAATAAAAATAAAAAAAGAATCAGATTGTTTGATAATGTTAAGACTTTTTTTTCAGTCCCTAAAATTATTTTTATATATGGAAGTTTGTACTTACCTTTCAATTTACATGGCATATATAATTATTCATGATGTTACTTTAAATATTATGATATTATTTGCTTATTATTATCTTATTTTTGTTTGGATGGAAAGATAATCTAATTTAATTCATCATTCTTCATTGAAAAGCATGCGAGTAATGTTATGGGATGAGACGAGATTTAATTGATAATCTACTTTAATTGTAATTGGGACAAAAAAAAATCGGTCACATCCCGTTATTTTTGTTAGGATAAAAAAAAAATCAGTAATTTTGTCCAATATCTTGTTAAATCTCATTCAATTTCGTTAAATATCATCATATCTCGCTAAAATCTTGTCCGTCCCATTAAAATTTCATTCCATTTTTTGTAACACAAAAAATATGCGTTGATTCCCACCCCAAATTACCAACCCTACCATCCTAGTTATCTGATCTAATCTTTGGATTAATTTGTTGGATTAGATAATAATAAATTATCAATATTATATGTAGCACATCCTAATATTTTTTTATAAGAATCCGATATAATCGAAATTTAACATATCATATTTAAGTTCGTAAAAATGATTTGAGAACGGATTTTCAATGATAAAAAAAAAAAAAACAATATCATACTATCACTAGGTATTTATTATTTATGATTTCACGAGTCTTCAATTTGTGCCGCAGGATATGTGTAAATAATAAATGAAATAAATTAATAATCATTGAAAGAAACAACCATCTTTCTTTATTCTACTTGTCTTAAAATATTAAAAGGAAAATTCATACAAGTCGGCTTCGTTGACCCCCCATAAATGTTAATGTGATCTTATATTACCATGAATAATGAAATTTATACCACGTTATTTTTGAGCACCGAATTTTTATGGTCTAAGAAATTAAAATATCGATCCAACATGAAAAAATAAAATAAAATAAAATTTCGATGCCTATATTTAGAAAGTACATATAATATTATTATATCACAATTTGAACCGTGCATCCATACTTAGTAAATAAATATTTGATCATATTTTTTAGTCGAGTTAGATTGCAATGTATTAAGGATTACTGTTTCTCTATATTCGAATTTTTCGAAGATAAAACACACATGAGTGATTGATAGTTGATCGATAATAACATATAAGAGTAATAAATCTCAAAGATACGTTACTAATAATATACACATATGATATAAGATTTTCAAAAACTCGCAAAAGTTCAATTAACAGAGAATCTTCATATGTGATTTATATTTTTAAAAATAATAAAAGAAAATTTATAGTGTTATGAGTAAAAATGGAAGTGGGCGTATACACTAAAAATACCAAAAACATTTTTCATTGTGAATTAGTCTCAACATTTTGAGGGATATTTGCAAACTCATTGACTTTATTTTATTTCCATCATCGAGTTGTTGACTAGATATTTTAATACATTAAATTTTTAATCAGAGGCTTTCTCGCATATCAAAAACAGTAAATAACAAACAAAATAATAAAACAAAAATAAATTAATGCGTAATTAATGGATAAAGTTGACTTCCCATTTTTGTATCATATCTTTGTATTGATGATAACAACTGGGTAGGCAATCTGTTTCCATAAAAAAATAAAATAAAATCCTTTGACTCACACAATCATTTAAATAATAATAAAAAAATATTGTGAAAAATCAATGACTTAACACACCATATATTATTTTTAAGAGTGAAGGGTGTTGGGAAGCGGCCGCGAGTGCGCAGCGGAAAATTAAAAATTATGATGCCGCTATCCCTTTGCCCAAGACCCATTTGTTTTGATTATTCTACAAGCCTAGACATGTTACTATATATTCTAAGCATAAAAACTCATAAAACATGCAAAAAAACATAAACCTAAACATGCTAACTATCATAAAAACTCTAATTAAAATAAAGAAAGAAAAAGACTTACTTGAACCAAGACTCCTTCAGTCCTCCCTCCAATCTACAAGCTTTTCTCGAACTCAGCAAGCTCTTCCACGTTCCTAAGAGCCACCCAAGTGTGTGGCCTCCAATGGTGCACACACCAAATCCAAAACTCAACGGCAAGACTACGCCCTGTGTGCACGGGTATTTTGCCCTTGGTGCTAGCCTAGGCAAATACCTCAAAACTTTTAACTTGAGATTTCTCTAGTCAATTAACTTAAGGATCCTCAAAATCAGTGGCTTACTCTTAAACTTTAGAGTTGCTCACTTATATAAACCCAATATATGAAAGGTTTTGGTGCAAAAAATTTGTAAAGAATTCTTTGGGTTTATATAGGTGCTCCAAAGACAACAAAATTAATTAAGAATCCGATGTGGGATAAATGCTAATTAAATCTTAGCAATTGGATCTTAATATAGTGGTTTAATGAGATTATAAAACCCTAATAAGAGTTTGGGCCGAATTGGAATTCAAAAAAAATAAAAAAAATAAAAAATAAAATAAATTTACTATTCACATTTTTTTTCTTATTCATTTTTCCAATTCTCAAAGTGCCCATATCGTCATTCACCAATCCCTAAGCCGCTTGGAACCTCATAAATGATATGTTCAATAATTAAACACATTGAACCATTTATGAACAATTCCTACAGTAATCATATATGCTATTAAATTTGTACTGTGCACTGTTAACCATTGATTTCGACTTTGTTGTGTGTGACCTTTTGGGTTCCCCTCAAGTTGGACATGAAATGAATCGTGATAATTTAATCGAACATAAATTATCCTCCGATCAGATGATCGTTCGATTTCAATGACCAAGGTTGACATCTAGCAATATGCCAATGCCCCCAAATGATAAAGAAAGATATATACCCATTATGTATGCGATTTACATATGATACGGTCCCTCACCTCACTGTATCCCCACCATTTGACTTAGGGTATGGAAAGTGTCTACCCATATAGTCAAATGTATGATGTTGATAGTGTCATGAATCGTGCTAACCCAAAAATCTCACATGATTCTTCCGCTGCGGCCACAGTCTCAAGCACTGATCACACATATCAACCCGCGAATTGGAATACTACTCTTATAAGAAAATATTATCCGAGAGAGTGGCGATTCTCTGTTGTATCATTACAAACTTCATGTGTTTCAACAAATGACTCAATCATACCCTTATGACCGGATCTTTTGAACCGGGGAAGGAGAATATCAAAGTCATTTGATCCACACATAATATTGTAAAGACCTCAAGTCTAAGGACTAGTCATACAATCGATACATGAAAGTTCTCACAGACACATGAGATAAACACTCCATGTGAAAACTTTCGGCGGTCAGTTCGATGGACACGAGCAACTCATGCATCAATGTGATACACCAAGCGGACGAATCTCTGCTAGTAGCCTATGAGATCAGATACCCCACTTAAGGGCGGATCATATCATCATGCTAGTCTCTCCGCTTTGTGAACGCCCAGATTATTCACAAAACTATGACTAGGAACGTTTGAGAGTAATGATTCTCATAAGGCGTGGAAGCCATCATCTTATTACTCCAAGGGCTTTATTACAATGTTTGATGATTCATATAATTTATGTAAGACACGTATAATAAAGATTGCCATTTTATTAATTAATGAAAATATTGCAAATACATGTACATATAGTCCATCCACAAGTTGGGTATATGGCATATCCCTAACAAGGGGATGATTAAGTTTAAATATATTTTTATTTTTTTTTTGTCTTCTCTAGACTCGAAATTAAAATGTTTAAAAATCTTTGTATAAATCTTTATAAATTCTAGAGTAGATAGTTAAAGTTATAATCATTCTTGTTAAAATCGGATCAGACTGGTCGATTCAACCAGTGGAATTGAGAATCTGTCGTGAGTCCAGTTCGGCCAAACATAAAAAACACTCAAAATTGGTTAATTTTTTTTTAATTTTTTAAACCAAAAATTAAAATCTAATATTTTTGTTATAATTTTTAATTAAATAATAATATTTATTATATCAGCCGATTATGTCGATTTTTTGGAAATGGTTCAACTTGTCGAACCAGTGACCCATTGAATCTTTTATATCACTGATTCAATTACCGTTCGGTTCTGAAAACACTGGTTATAACGAGTACAACTCATCCACATTCTCTATCATTTAATAGATTTGATATGACTATAAATTTGTGTCATAACTTTTAAGTTGAGGGAAAATTATAAAAAAAAAAGTAAGCAAAAAAAAAGTTATTTATAGGAGAAGTAGCCATTCTATGTTTTTATTATCTAATTAGTCAAATAATTTTTGTTTGGATAAAATTACCTTTGAAACCAATTCATAGCAGCAAATAACAATGACAGTGCGATGGGTGTGCATCGCACCATCATCGCATAGCCATGGTGTACACCCACCTAATATTGATATTTTATCGAACACCTTACATGTTCTATTACTACCTATATTTTTTTAATAAAATCTTTCATATTTAATCCTCATCATTCGAGAAGTTATTACCAATTACCATAGAAAAATAATATTGTCTATATTTGGTGAATCATTTTTAGTAAATTTATTAATTGAGTATTTCATATGTTTATATTTATAAAGAATTAATTTAAATAAATTACAAAAAATTATATAATAAAATAATGTAATGACTAAACGAATATTTACGAATCATGATATTAGAATTCGTTTAAGAGTCGAATACTGTAACATCTCGCCTGAATCAGGATACTACCGGTAGGAGACAATAATAACCTATCTTCATAAGCCTCAAATTTACAGAAAAACAGACATGACATGCCTTAAATTTATGCAACCTATAACATAATTCAGCACCACAATGTGACTTGTAATTAACATCAATACATATAAGGACCTCATGTCCGCCACTCAAGACACATCAAATGCTCATCATAAATACTTAAGGGCTCCGTACTCACAATAACACATACCAATCAAAACATTTATTTATATATACAACATTGTGCTCAATTCAAAATATACACATAAGATTTTTTGAATATAGACTTATATGACACTCTCTAGGACTCTATAGTGGATGACTGCAACTTGGGTGATTCGTCGTATCGAGCATTACTTTCCAAGGGCTTTAAAGGCTGACCAATCTGGTCGCCAACCTACAAAACTAGCAAACTGTATCGGTGTGAGTTATAAAACTCCATAAGTAACCACACTCGTATCATAAATAACAGAATGAAAATAAGTTAACGATATAATAACATAAAAAAATATATGGCAGAAACTTTCAACACATTCTTAAGCTCATCATATACATACATATGCACTAGTTTCTGCATACAATGCTTGTACGATATTCACTACCTATTTTAGAATAGATATAAGATAAATGATGTCCGAACAAACTCCTTAACCAACATTTCTATGACACATATGTTGAAGTTGGTGCTTGGAGTGTCAATCCGAATAATATATTGTACATTATATTTTATTATTAAAAATAACTATATTTTCATTTCAATTCTGTTAATGGTAACTATTGTGTCATTATCTATTAGTGTATATTGGTTTAATACATACATATTTATATGCTGAGAATGACACCGATCTTAGAATAGTCACGTAGTAATACTGGATACTGGGTGGTCCGTCATTAGAATAGTGTTACTATTATAAACTATTCTTAAAGTATATATTCATAGTCATTGGTTTGGAAATACGGTCGAATTCTTATAACCTAAAAGACTAGCACTTGTCGTATATTAGAATCAGAGTTCCAATGGTCTAACCCAATGGACCATGAGCAAGAGAAGCTCGTATAGACATGTGGATATTCATTAGAGCAAATACTGAATGATTCATAAGTGATTCCTAATAGTTGGAAGTACACACCACCGTCAATAAGAATCTCCTCGAGTCGAGTAGCATATGTATTAATTTGACTATAGAAAATCATTTGATTTTATGTGTGATCTTCCACACTTTGATGTCATGTATGTCAAAGACATTTCATGGTCTGACTGCTAGATGTTCGTTGGGTGTGGACCGATGTACTCATTAATCAAATATGTATCAAGATTGGTCTGCCGGCCCGTATATGTACGATAAGAGGTTTAAATATCTATGTTATTGAGTCACGATTCTTAAGACTTTAGCCAAAGCTTATTACATAAGTGTTGGGTTTTCTAGGTCAAACCAAGATCAAATTAAGCAATGAAACATGTGAATACAACAAAGTAAGATGACATAAATACTCATTTGATCGGCTAAGTGGATGTGTAGTCAACAAAAATTTCCTCCATGGAATTCGGCCAAGCTCATTGGTGTGATCTTCAATCCAAGCTCCAAGCTTTATTATTGATTCCATGCTCAAGGATTGGTTTCCCTATCACCTTTGAATGACTCCTTTGAGTGCTAGCTCTTGAAAATTTGCAACAAATTTTCATCTCATTCCTTGTATTGCTCACGGTAATGGAAGAAAAACAAGAAGGAAAGTGGCGTGAGATGGAGAGAGTGAGAGAGAGAAGTGAGTGAATTGTGTATTTGATTTCCAAAATCAAATATCATTTACCAAATCTCCAAAAGTTGGTACAAGTCAAGCTTGTGTAATAAACAAGCAATCTCCAACAACTTACATCAACCAAAAAGTTAAATAAAGTTGACTAGTGATGTGACTTGTGATGTGACATGTGGGCCCCACTTGATTCAAAATCCGAGTGGGCCCGCAACACATCCCGGGCTCGGGTTCGCTAATTCTGAATTAACGAATTTTCCGTTACGACGTAATTAAATCAAATTTAATTAAATAATTATGCCTAGCAAAATTACTATTCACGTCGCTAGCGAATTAATTCTAAATTAACTCATTCGCCCGAATTAAAATCTAATTTTAATTCCGCGTCGAAATCTAATTTCGTTTAATATATCGAATATATTATTTTATCGATTAATTCCAAATTAATCGTTCTCTCTCTTTAAATAGTATTTTATCCCAGATAAAATATCTCCGTAATTAATCATAGATTAATTTTCTCCCTTTTATAATTAATCCCAGATTAATCATGTCCGAGTCATACGTCATCGGTGAATCTTCGGGAAGCGACCCATGAGATCCCTAGATATGTTGGCAGTAAATCCGGTCATCGGAATATCCGAATACGTACGTACCTAGTACTATATTTTTACCGATTTACGAGACATGATTGGCTTCTAGCAAAGCATCGTGCCTACCCAATTCTCCAGAAATATTCTTAATGGAATATATAATCCGTATCAGGAGTAGTATACGTAGTATTGCGTATTGCGATCCAATATCAAATGTCACATGCTAGGCCTGGGGTTGGAATTGTGCCTGCCCCGTACGAAACATATATCAGATCTGTTGGGAAATCTCTAAGTCCCGATGATCGATTAAAGCATAGAAACATAGTGCGAATACACGAAGAAGTTACGGAATACTTACATCGAGCGGTTGAGCGATGCAATAAAGAATAAAAATCTTTTCTGCTCTCCTTGTAAGTCTCGGCAGTGGGCTGGTTTGGTCTCCAAAAATTCTGCCATGGATCATCTTCCAAGCTCCAAGCTTTCATGATGTGATTCACAGCTCACGAGTGAGTTTCCCTATCACCTTCGCAAGACTCAAATGGTGTGCTAGCACTTAGGAATTTTGCCACAAAATTCCATAGCTTCTCTATGGTTCTCGGTCAAACCAGAAAACAGAAGAAGAAAGTGGTCTGTGGCCGTGAGAGAGAGAAGGAGCATTTTGGCTCCAAAAAACCGTAAGTAGTAGAGAGAGAATAGATGGAGTGTTGTTTTTATTTTGTTTATCTAATACACAAAAAAGAAAAGTCAAATACCAATTAAATAATTGTAAATGTTTTTCAAGCTTTCAAAAAACCTTTCCAACAACTCACATCTACTATTCACATCACTCAATCAATCAAGTGACAAGTTGTCACATCACTCAAAGTGACAAGTGATTTGACGCTTGATGTGACTAGCGATTTGACACTTGATGTGACTTGCGGGCCGCACTTGAATTCAAAATGTGAGTGCGCTCGAAAACACTCCCGGGCTCGGGTTCGCTAATTCCAAATTAACTAATTTTCCGTTGCGACGTAATTAAATAATTATGCCTAGCAAAATCACTATTCACGTTGCTAATGAATTAATTCTAAATTAACTCGTTCGCCCGAATGAAAAATCTAATTTCAATTCCGCGTCAAAATCCAATTTCGTATAATATATCGAATATATTATTTTTTTATCGATTAATTCTAAATTAATCGTTCTCTCTCTTTAAATGATATTTCATCCCAGATAAAATATCTCCGCAATTAATCACAGATTAATTTTCTCTCTTATCTAATTAATCCCAGATTAATAAAGTGCGAGTCATACGTCATCGGTGAATCTTCGGGAAGCGACCCATGAGATCCCCGGATATATTGGCAATAAATCCGGTCGTCGGACTATCCGAACACGTAAGTACCTAATATTACGTTTATACCGATTTACAAGACAAGGTTGGCTTCTAGCAAAGCGCCATGCCTACCCAATTCTCCAAAAATATCCTTACAAGAATATGTGATCTATATCAGGCGTAGTATATGTAGTATTACATATCTCGATCCAGTATCGAATGTCACGTGCTAGGCCTGAGGCTGGAATTGTGTCTGCCCCGTACGAAGCACATATCGGATCTCTGGTAACTAGTCTCTATAATCGGATAATCATGACCTAGTCATATTATCCCGATGACTATAGTACATAAGAGAACCAGTTCCGTATCCTACGTGACCATCATTTCCACTATGACTGGAGTGATACTTCCGTCTTGACATCACACCCAACACACTACGATTCTCAATATACCCAGCAGAGGCGTACACAGAACCTGTTAAAGCCCTGGACGACCTAAAACCAAAGTATATTGATTGTCGCAAGTATTAGCGGTGCAAGTCTCAGGTTAAGACCAAATACACCTACCCTGATTTCGGACTTCCATAGACACATAGTCATACTACCAATGGAATTCTGATGGGTCTATCCAGGCGAAGCTGTTTTCCGTACCATCGGTAAAACACAACCTCCTACTACACTTGCATGAGTATCATATACCCAAATATATGAGAACTATGCCGTTATGCCCTCAAAACGCGCACAAATGTAATACTAGTCTTTTACGTATTATCGATGTCCATTCTCGATAATACTCTGACTAGGGATATTTAATGATTAAATCTTCGTGGATTGATACTGTCTCATATCATCTCAATCCAGGAACTAATCATAAGGACCTCATATCATTTATACATCTTGGTGATCTAATCACAAATGATAAGAGAGCAATTTCCTTTGTCACATAGTTAATTTGTACAACAACACCATGATCTGTGCAAATAGTGACGCTATGGATCATAACTGTCCAACAATCTCCCACTTGGCCTATAGCCAGTCACTCGAGTGTCCTACACCTGAACTATGTACGGTTCGCTCAAATTACTGAGAAAAGACTTTTCGTCAGCGGATTTGCATGATTATCATCTGATGCAATTTATTCGATCATCACATCGCCACGATGTATAATCCGAACGAATCAGATGAATAATCGAAGTATATATCTGGATCGTTGATGAGACCATTAATTCTTTAGCCTGCGCTGTAGCCTAGCTCAGCTGCTAACAGAACTATTCTAATCCAATTGGATTTATTATCGACCCAAATGGCTTCTATTGCTGCCTCAGCTGCAACAATAATCCACTTTTGTTGTTTATACGATAACAATATCTTGCTTGGAAGATTTCCAGCTCACTGTTCCATTATTCAAACTTTATAGTACCGTTATTACGACTTATAGTCGTTATTATCGGTTAGGAAACTTGCAACAGTAATCCCGGTCACTTCAAGTTCTCATTCTCCATAGTATAAGACAGCATCCCTAGTTCTCTAAGATACTAATGGATGTTCTTAACATCAATCCAATGACTATCACTTGGATTGGCCCGATTGTGACTCCATATGCTCAAAGCGTATGAGACACCATGTCGCGTACATTATTTCAATGTACGAGTTCTCGGAGAGTTGTCAATAACTTTAAATCTATCCCAGTAGATCTTTATTCCTAGAATAAAGGTTGTTTCTCCCAAGAATTATACGGAGAAATTTTCCAAAAGCCAAGCTTTCACCGATTGTATTTATGGGAATATCATTTCCATGAAATGACATATCATTATTATTTAGGACATTCATTGT
The DNA here is from genome assembly GCA_019454045.1 of Zanthoxylum bungeanum. Classification (NCBI taxonomy): domain Eukaryota; kingdom Viridiplantae; phylum Streptophyta; class Magnoliopsida; order Sapindales; family Rutaceae; genus Zanthoxylum; species Zanthoxylum bungeanum. The sequence continues at coordinate 107,638 of SKCR01016437.1, read as the reverse complement.
CAGTTGCTCCCACTAACCTTCTTATATACACAAGAATCATTTTCGTTTCGAATTAAATCATATACCATTATGATTACATCAAAACGATAGTTCCAAGAACCCTATGCTTGCTTCAATCCATTCATGGATCGAATAACCTGCAAACCTTGTTTGCTAGTTTTGGTACGACAAAACCGTCAGGATGTTGTAAACATCCTCCAAAAGGTTTCCGTTAAGGAAAGCGGTTTTGGCATTCAGCTGCCACATTTCATAAATGAAACATGCAGCATTAACAAGCATTATCCAAATGGATTTACCGTGGCAACAGTTAAAAGGTTTCATCGTAATTGACACAATGTTGATAACGATACCTTTTTGCTATAAGCCTAGCTTTGTACGTTGGTATGTTACCTTCCATGTATGTCTTCCTTGAAGACTTATATAGTACCAATAGGCACAATGCCTTGCGGTACAACAACTAGTATCCAAACTTGGTTGTTTTACACGGAATCCATTTCGGACTTCATGGCACTTTGCCATAATAGGGAGTTGATACCTAGTATCACTTCCTCATACGTAGTCAGTTCGTATTCCTCAATAAGATTGACATCTTTATGAGGTGAGATCAGAAACCCATACCCCGGGTTGTTTTCTGACTCTCTCTGACTTATGCGGTTCTTGTGTATTCGAAGATTATTAATATAGTTTCATCCTTGATGAACTATTTGTGTTCCATTAAGGAATCGATGCCTGGAATAGTATTACTCCGATTTTCATCGAGTTTTACCCCTCCCACTTACCACTGCATATAGGTATTCCTCTTAGGAAAACCGCATGGAGAGCAACAATTACATTGTTCTCTTGTGAGTTGTATAAGTACTATACTTTGGTTTCCCTAGGATAACCAACAACTTGGCACTTATTCGATTTGGGTTCTAGTTTGGTATCATCCAAACATATGCCTAGCATACCCAAATCTTCAGGAATGAGAAAACCTGGTTTCTTTCCTGTTCATATCTAATATGAAGTATGTCAAACAGATTTTTATGGAACCTTATTCAAAATAAGTTATGCACTGTTTATGCGTATCCGTTGAAGGAAATTGTAGCTCAGAGCGACTCATAATAACCTTATCATGTCCAATAAAATTCGGTTTCTCCGTTCGGACACACCGTCAAACTGACGTGTTCTGGGAGGAGTCCTCATTGAAAGAATACTATACTCTTTCAAATATATGAGAAACTTATTGCTTAAGTATTTTCATCATGGTCTGACCGTGACGATTTTATACTTTAGCCGATCTGTTTGTCTATTTCCCGTCGAAACTCTAAAAGTTTCAGATTCGTGTTTCAAAAGAACACATAACCATAACGCGATGCCACATCCGTAAAGGTCACGAAATATTCATATCCATCTCTAGCCTAGCTAGACATGGGCCCACTTGCTTCACTATGAACTAGGGCTAACAGATCGGTGGTAATTACACTTTTACCAAGTAAATAGTGTTTTAGGCATTTTGCCCAATAAACTAGATTCGTAGACATTATTTGAATGGAATTAAATTTGTCCTAGTATCCACTCTTCAAAAGTGTGGATATACGAGTCTTGTTTAATTGTGTCCCAAACAATAATGCCACAATTAAGTTTCAACTGATTAAATCAGTTTGAGCTATTGTTTGTCATGTTATACGTTTGAGATTTATTTATATTCAAAATATAAATACTGTCATTCACATCTAATGTGTTTATCTCAATATCATCTTTATAAAATAAAACACTTTAGTGTTCTAGAATATAAAGGTATACCCTCTTAGGGTTAAACCCTGATATAGAGATAATGTTTCTAGTCAAACTAGTTACATTATAACATTTTCCTAATTTAAGTACATACCCAAAGGGTAGTTCCTAAACTTAGGTATCTACGGTTAAAACAGTGACTTTCGTCCCGTTTTCAATTCGCAAATAAATCTCAACTGAGGTCAGTATCATGCTCATAATAGATTCTGCACACCAGTACATATTTATGTACCACACTAAGTATCTAAAATCCAATTTTAATACTACTAGTGAACATAATTATGGCAAACATATTTGAAGTCAGAGCCTTGCCTGTTCTTCAATTCTTTCATGTCTGCTTTGTCCAAACGGCAGTCACGCTTCCGCGATCCCGTTTGCCACAATTTAGGCAGACATTTTGGGATATGTCTTTTATCTTCCCAGAAGATTATAATGATTTTGCCTTTGCCCTTTTCGGTACCCCAGAAGCCTTTGGCCAAGCCTTGGCCTTCCGGAATGTCGAAATAAGATGCGCCTTGCGCTTCTTGCCTTATTACAAACTTTGGCTTTGTCTCCTTGAGAATAGCCATTAACTCTCCAAGAGTTTACTATTGCAATTTAGTACTTCTAAGATCTAAGAATAGATCTATGAAGATCCTTCAATTTCATTATCATACTTTAAGGATCTAATCCTTAGTTCTGATTAAGAAATTAAGGAGTCTATATGACAAGTATAATGGATTAAGCACTAAAGTCATCATCACATGAATATTCCAAATATCATGTTCCACTTATTTGCTTAACTCCGGGCTTAGGCCTAATATGTTATTTTATCAAATAAAATAACTTATTAGTTTCCAAGACCATCCTGAAATTTTATTCCCAATTTGAAAATTAAAGTCGTTCAAATACATTTTCACCCATGATTATGTTTTAAACACTAATCTTTCAATTTTATCTTGATTCTAATAGTCCAACTATTTAATCAACGATTTAGGTACTATTTATTATAATGATTACTATAGTCCAACTATATAATCAACTATAATTTAATAGATTAAATTCAATTATATTGATTACTATAATCCAATTATAAAATCAACTATAATTAATTAAATCAAATATATTGATTACTATAATCCAATTATATAATCAACTATAAATGAAATAGTTTGAATACAGTCCAACTATTTTATTAAAACAACAATTAAATATTAGTCCAACTAATAAATAATTTATTTGACGAAATATTGTGATTGAACGCGTATGGCAAGTTATTAAACGAATATTGCAAATTTAATACTTGCCTCCCACTATTTTTCGGCGAGCCTCTAACCCTCTGTGGAGTACTCGGGGAATCGTGTTTCCTAGTGGGCTAGGATCCCGTTAAATGTCACATAATCTTGACTTTGGCAAACAAATTGTATGATAATTAACTAGGTAGATCTCTAAGATCAATTGGATCCCATCAAATTCCTAGATCTAGTAAGGGGGACATCCAAGTCCGAAACATATATCATATATATGCCAATATATCCAATATATTGCCTAACCTTTTTCCTCTGAATCAACTAAGCCTTGGCTTTGGCACAACAAACTAGTGATCACAGTTAAGCGGAACCCATTGACCATGGAAAGCTTCGTAATCAATGTCAATGGACAAGAAATGGTCTTGACTTTGGCCAACAAACCACAACTTGGACAAGACACCGATATGGAACAAAGCTCTCATGATTCAAACACATCCTCGATGGACAAAGGTCTTGACTTTGGCCAACAAACCAATGCCAGTCTTGGATCTTGAGTAAGAATCACTCAATGGAAGGAAAAACGCTTAATATTTTGTGAGGGTTTTTCGCGTGAAAATTGGCAACCAATTTATTATCTTTGTTAAGGTCTCATCATCAAACACCCTTAAACATGCATTCTAAACACATAATAAGGCGAGTAAATAAATATAATAATGATATGCAGATGGATACTTTACACATTGATCCTAGATCAAATCTCTCCATTTCCTCTCTCCCGCTAGCACAAATATTACTTCTACCCATTACATAACACTTCTAAAGAAACCTCATTTACATTGAGGGGAATAGGTGAGAAGAGAAATACAATGAGAAATGAGGTAATAGGCTGGACACGCAAGTCCAATTAATAAATTCTAAATTTATTACAACAATTTCCAAAATTACCCCACCCATCTAATATCCATCTGATATACATTATTCATGCATCGCAACCATGTATTCACACAAGCATGTTATCAATCAATCTAATCCAATTAATTAATCTGATAATTAATGACCATCCAATGTTCAAACAACGATTTGATTTTGCGCGAGTCCAACTCGTTTTACGAATAAGTACTCAAAGTACGAATTCTTAAATTAAATTAAACTACAACATTAAATCCAATTTAATATGTATTTAATACTAATTCGCTATTTAATTCCAAATTAAATACTACACTTTATTAACGAACCTTTACGACTTAAATTCCAAATTTAATCGTTACGGGTCTCAAAGCCCGATTAACTTCCAATGTTAATTTAATTAAAGTCCAATGGGCTTTCAATTAATTTCTTAAGGCATGGACTTTTGGTCAACTTGGGTCAAACCCAAAGACTAAAGCCCATTTAAGGGAATCACCCTTATATGCCTAGAAACTAATTTAGGCCCATTAGGCCCAATTAAAATATTAAAGGTCCATTAGTCGCATTTGGGCTTTATGGAAACGGTTTTGGGCCCAATTGGATCCAACCAATTTAGCCTAAACCCATCTTGGTACAACCAAGCCCATTAAAGCCCAATAACAACTTTTCAAGCCCAATTTCCAAAATTAGCCCAATATAATTAAATTCCAAAATTCCAATTTCAAAATTTAATTAACCAAAGTGTATAGCATAATTAATTACCCAAATCAATATTTCCAAAACACCAATTAGCCTAATTAATCATGCTCTTTAACAATAATTAGTGTCCAACACAATTGATCAAAAATCAAACCCATATTACATGCTAAAGTCTCGGCAATTGAGGGCATTTTATGTCCAATTTCAAATCCAATACAATTGAATCCAATTCAACAGTAAATCATCATTCCCAATTGATTTCAAGTCATCCAATGAATCAAAAATCAAAAATTCCAAGACATTAGGGCAAGTTCATCATTCGGCCAAGCCATGATTTTTGGGCAAAATTGTTCTAAACAATATATCATGAAATTGATCCAATCAAACTTCAATTAAACTACATTTAAACATACTTAATCATCCAATTTCATCAAATCATGCTCAAACACATTTTACCCAATTTTAACCCTAAATCAAGTTTCATGCTTTTAATCGCTCTGATACCATTGTTGGGAAATCTCTAAGTCTCGAGGATCGATTAAAGCATAGAAACATAGTGCGAATACACGAAGAAGTTGCGGAATACTTACATCGAGCGGTTGAGCGATGCGGTTAAGAACAAAAATCTTTTCTGCTCTCCTTGTAAGTCTCGGCAGTCGGCTGGTTTGGTCTCCAAAAATTCTGCCATGGATCATCTTCCAAGCTCCAAGCTTTCGTGATGTGATTCCAAGCTCACGAGTGAGTTTCCCTATCACCTTCGCAAGACTCAAATGTTGTGCTAGCACTTAGGAATTTTGCCACAAAATTCCATAGCTTCTCCATGGTTCTCGGTCAAACCAGAAAACATAAGAAGAAAGTGGCATGTGGCCGTGAGAGAGAGAAAGAGCATTTTGGCTCCAAAAAACCTTAAGTAGTAGAGAGAGAATAAATGGAGTGTTGTTTTTATTTTGTATATATAATACACAAAAAAAGAAAAGTCAAATACCAATTAAATAATAGTAAATGTCTTTCAAGCTTTCAAAAAACCTTTCCAACAACTCACATCTACTATTCACATCACTCAATCAATCAAGTGACAAGTTTTCACATCACTCAAAGTAACAAGTGATTTGACGCTTGATGTGATTAGCGATTTGATGCTTGATGTGACTTGCGGGCCGCACTGGAATTCGAAATGCGAGTGCGCTCGCAAACACTCCCGGGCTCGGGTTCGCTAATTCCAAATTAACGAATTTTCCATTGCGACGTAATTAAATAATTATGCCTAGAAAAATCACTATTCACGTCGCTAACGAATTAATTCTAAATTAACTCGTTCGCCCGAATTAAAATCTAATTTCAATTCCGCGTCGAAATCCAATTTCGTATAATATATCAAATATATTATTTTTTTATCGATTAATTTTAAATTAATCGTTCTCTCTCTTTAAATGATATTTCATCCCAGATAAAATATCTCCGCAATTAATCACATATTATTTTTTTCTCTTATCTAATTAAACCCAGATTAATAAAGTGCGAGTCATACGTCATCGGTGAATCTTCGGGAAGCGACCCATGAGATCCCCGGATATATTGGCAGTAAATCCGATCGTCGGACTATCCGAACACATAAATACCTAGTACTACGTTTATACCGATTTACAAGACAAGGTTGGCTTCTAGCAAAGCGCCACGCCTACCCAATTCTCGAGAAATATCCTTACAGGAATATGTGATCTATATAAGGCGTAGTATACATAGTATTGCGTATCTCGATCCAGTATCGGATGTCACGTGCTAGGCTTGAGGCTGGAATTGTGTCTGCCCCATACGAAGCACATATCGGATCTCTGGTAACTAGTCTCTATAATCGGATAATCATGACCTAGTCATATTATCCCGATGACTACAGTACATAAGAGAACCAGTTCCGTATCCTACGTGACCATCATCTCCACTATGACTGGAGTGATACTTCCGTCTTGACATCACACCCAACACACTACGATTCTCAATATACCCAGCAGAGGCGTAAATAGAACCTGTTAAAGCCCTAGACGACCTAAAACCAAAGTATATTGATTGTCGCAAGTATTAGCGGTGCAAGTCTCAGGTTAAGACCAAATACACCTACCCTGATTTCGGACTTCCATAGACATAGTCATACTACCAATGAAATTCTGAGGGGTCTATCTAGAGCAAAGCTGTTTTCCGTACCATCGGTAAAACACAACCTCCTACTACACTTGCATGAGTATCCTATACCCAAATATATGAGAACTATGCCGTTATGCCCTCACAACGCGCACAAGTGTAATACTAGTCTTTTACGTATTATCGATGTCCATTCTCGATAATACTCTGACTAGAGATATTTAATGATTAAACCTTCGTGGATTGATACTGTCTCATATCATCTCAATCCAAGAACTAATCATAAGGACCTCCTATCATTTATACATCTTGGTGATCTAATCACAAATGATAAGAGAGCAATTTCCTTTGTCACATAGTTAATTTGTACAACAACATCATGATCTGTACAAATAGTGATGCTATGGGTTATAACTGTCCAACAGGATCTCTGGTAACTAGTCTCTATAATCGGATAAATATGACCTAGTCATATTATCCTGATGACTGCAGTACATAAGAGTACTAGTTCCGTATCCTACGTGATCATCATCTCCATATGACTGAAGTGATACTTCCATCTTGACATTGTAGGACACAGATGTTGGACGACACTATTCCGGGCTCGCGGCCCGGTCGGGAGTACGGGATAGTCCGCAGGGGAACTAAACCGGAGAAATAACATGGAGTAGCCACCCGGTGTGAACCGGGAAAATGATTTAAGGCCGCACTCACCCCTCGCAAGGGAAGACCTCAAACCGTTGGGTTCAGAATGGTCCCTTACTTATGCCACTTGTAATGAAATGATTTGTGCAATAATTTAACCAGGCCTAAGCAACATATATTTCCAAGGATAATCTATTCCTAAGTTCACATGCATGAAAGTAATCATTATAACGGCTAACGTACGATATCACACAATAATCTCATGAACATGTTGAATCATCAAACACGAAAGATAAATAACAACCTAAGCATAAACATAAATTTAATGCCTATTGCGAAAGAAGATAACCTAATCATGCGTAGAAGAATAACGTACTAACAGCTAAATCATGTTTGAGAAACAAGTAACATCCTAACGACCTAATCATGCTTTAACACAATCTTGCGAACACATCAAATAGATGAATGCGGGAATACAAATGGATAATAACAGCAAAAGTGTCAATAATGGAATGACATGGTTAATTACATAATACAAGAGAAATCACCCAAGAAGCAATTATGCATGGAATGAGATGAAAAGGAATCAGTTCAGTGTATGTGCGTTCGTGTAGCGTTTGAAAACGCGTTCGAACGGTAAACAGAAGGTTCGGTTCATATAGCGTTTGAGAACGTGTTCGAACGGGACAAGACCTGATGAAATAAAACTCATGCATGTTTGAGTAGCGTTCGTAAATGTGTTCGAACGGTAAACATAAGGTTCGCATTTGTATGGCGTTTGATAACACGTTCGAACGAGACAAGACTTGATGAAACAAAACACATGCACGTTTGAGTAGCATTCATAAATGCGTTCGAACCGTAAACAGAAGGTTCACATTTGTATAGCATTTGATAACGTGTTCAAACGAGACAAGACCTGATGAAACAAAACACATGTGCGTTCGAGTAGCGTTTGTAAATGCGTTCGAACGGTAAACAGAAGGTTCACGTTCGTATAGCGTTTGATAACGTGTTCAAACGGGACAAGACTTGATGCATGATAGATGACGCAAACACATACACAGATGTATAATGTAGGACCCCGTATGCCCGATTGAACTCATTACCATTCAATCGAGCATACCTCATCTGGCGCGGCAAAACGTCGTGGTAAATGTAACCTTTAGGCATTTCCCCTCGAATAGAGGACATTTGATCCACCATGGTTATCCCATGCGCACTAGAATGCAATATATGCATAAATAAAGCAATAATATGCAAACGGTCGATGACATAACAAAAGACGCGGCAAAACATCGTGGTAAAGGTAGCCTTTGGGCATTTTCCCTCGAATAGAGGACCTTTAATCCACCCTAGTTAGCCCATGCGCATTATGTTATTATGCATGCAAATGAATAAGACAATGATGTGGAACTCTGTATGTCCAATTAAATATATCTCACATTTAATCAAATATACTTCGTCCGGCGCGGTAAAACATCGTGGTAAATATAGCCTTTGGGCATTTTCCCTCGAATAGAGGACCTTTAATCCACCCTAGTTAGCCCATGCGCACCGCATCATCAATACACAAACAAATAACTTACAGAAAGTAAATGGCGAAATATAAAATGCGGATAACAAATAATCAAGATAAAATGAAGCGAGATATGTGCCGTTTGCTCAAGTGGTACGTGGAGTAGGGGTGGAAATTTGGGTCAGAATTCGTTTATTCGTTCGATTCGATTCGCTTTAAAGCGAATACGGGTTTGGAAAAATGGATTCGTTTAATAAATGGGTCAATTCGATTCGATTCGTTTATTAAACGAATCGAATCCGAATCCTAGGTCATCAATTCGTTTATTCGTTTAGGATTCGTTTATTAAACGAATCATAAACGAATCGAATCCGAATCGAATTCATTTAAAAACCGTTTAATTTTATTACAATTTTACCCTTACATTTTTCGAATTTGTGTTTAATTACACAAAGGATATTTTAGTAATTATTTATGTTTAACCTAAAAATCTAAACCTAAACTAAACATATCCCACTTCCCAGCCGCCTCTCTCAATCAAATGAATCAATTACTCTCTCAAATCTGGTACCATGGTGGCTCAAGCACGCCGGTACGCCTCTAATTATTTCTGCAATTAATCAAGAATTATGAATTTATGTTTTGCTTCAATAGAATTGAGTCTCTTCCATTTTTATTTATGTTTTGTGGGGATGAATGATTTTGAAGCTTAAAAAATTAAAACAGAACAGTCGGTTTGGCTGTTGCAATGAAGGTAATAAGTTAAGGGATCAATTTTTCCACCAATTTTAGAGGCGGAATTTCTTTTATGAGGCGAGGTGGGGTTGGAGTGTGAGAAAAGAAAATGGTAAAAGAATTTGCGGAGTAATATAAGATGGGGTCATTGTCATTTTTGGTTGGTAAATGGTTCATGATTTTCCTGCAGGTTGTGTTGATCCCCCTTTGAATTAGCTGTGGTTTGGACGAATTCAAAGGAGATGTGGCTTCTGAGAACGGAAGAGTGCATCCAAACTGCGTTAACGCTTCTAATCCCTATCATGAATGCGGTATGGCTTGCTTGGAAACGATAGCTCAAGGACAGGGACAAGGACATAAGGATATCCAAAAGAAGAAATTAGGTAATTATGTTGTCAAAAACTCAAAATTGTGGTATGTTTCACCTATTGAAGTTGAATGAATTCGATTACTGCACCTTGTTCTGTTTGTTTTCTATATCAATTGAATAATCTTGCTGGAGTTTACAGTTGATTAATTATCTTCAAGTTCCTTATGGTGACTCATAACCTTAAAGTAGGTGACTACAATGCTAGGCCAAATCTTAGTGGTTTAGTGAATAATTACATTAAAGAATTTGATTAAGGAAATTTGAAAAAATCATACTGTACTATTTTTGGGTTGTTTTTTACTTTTATTTTTAAGTATGAAGATGATGCGAAGATAAGTACATTGGTTTCTTGCTGTAAAATGCAGATTGAACCTCTTTCTCGAGGGAAGAATCATAGTGGCTGCGCAATTGGAATTAAAACTCGTACGAAGGATGTTAGTAGCTGTTTAACTGCATCGAAGGAGCTTTTGAAAGTTTTGATAATGATAAAGAAGTTTGTCTTTACCGTCGCAACTTGTATTCGAGATTTTGGTCCAAATGTGTTTTGAAGATTTTAAGTGTTATTAAGCAATTGATTTGTAATTTGTAATTTGTAATTTGGAACTTGTTAAGGATTTTAAGATTTTAAGTGTTATTATGCAATTTATTATGCTTAGATTTTGTATTTTATTTTGATTAAACGAATCGAATACGAATATTTGATTATTAAACGAATACGAATATGCGAATAATAAACGAATCGGATGCGAATAATAAACGAATCGGATGCGAATAATAAACGAATCATAAATTCGATTCGATTCATTTGATTTATGTAAACGAATAAACGAATCGAATACGAATATTCGTTTATTAAACGAATCGAATCCGAATCCTAATATCAGGATTCGTTTAATAAACGAATCGAATTCGAATTTAGTGCATTACAATTCGATTCGTTTAGAATTCGTCACGAATTCGATTCGTTGATTCGTTTTGCCACCCCTAACGTGGAGTTGTATCCCAAGTACAGACCGCACTACCGTCTATTCGGATTCGGCTACAGAATTTACGTCTGGGTTTTCATCCTATATGCCACAAGAGACGACACATTTCCCATTCATCCAAGGGTCACAACACACATCCACAAGCGACTCTCATGTGAAGAAAATAAATAAAACAATTAAGAGATGAATAAAAATGAATAATAGAAGTGCCCTCAGGTCTAACCTTTTAAATCACCTCTCGGACGTACGGTACACGATCGTCGGAAGGGTTAACGCTCTGCAACTCCTCTGGTTCACTGGTTCACTGCTTCTTTTCGCTATTTCATTGTTTGGACCACTGTCTTTACTCCATTCCGCTGCTATTTTGCTGTAGTTTTCTGGACTATTTTTGCTGTATTAGGGGGCTGTTTTGTGTAGTAATCTTAATGGTTTTAAAGTGCAGTTTTTTGTTCAGTGTTTTTGGTGATTTAGGCTATTGTTTTGAGGTATTTGGGCTGCTGTTTTTCGGTGGATGTAGGGGTTATTTTAAGGGTGATATGCGGCTTTTTTTGGCTTGTTGATGTGCGGCTGAACTGGTTTTGATGGTGGTTTGGTTGAACGGCAATGTAAGGGATTTTTTGAATGCTTGGAGGTTTCTTGTGAATGTTATGTGTGAATGGACCAAGAGTTTTGTTGGAGTTTACTAAGGTCCCAAGGATCAATAAACAAGCATGAACATGTATGAATACAATGAGGGAGTCGCGGAATACTCACATTGAGCGGTTGAGTGACGCGAGAGGCAACAAAAATTCAACTTTCTGCTCACTGGGAACTGCTCGGCAGTGGCTGAATTTGGCCTCAATGTTTCGGCTTTATCTTCAAGTTCTTGAGCTCCAAGATTCGTCAAACGATTCCCGGCTCATGGGTGGACTTCCCTATCACCTTCGCATGTCTCTCGGAGTGTTAGATCTTATGATTTTTGCCACAAAAATCAAACACTTACTTCCCTTTTCCTTCAAGACTCACGACAGTTCACTGCCAAGAACAGAAGAAATTTTGCCCTCCAAGAGCGTGAAGAAGAGAGGAAAATGGAGGAGAGAGAGAGATAAATGTGTCAAGTGAAATTGGTAATTGATTTCTAAAATCAAATACACAATTTTGGTTCCAAAAGTCAAAGCAATTAATGCCCACTAATGCCAACCACACACATCACTCAATCACATCAATCACAAGTTGTCAAGTCACATCACTCAAAGTGACAAGTGATTTGACGCTTGATGCGACTATTGATTTGACGCTTGATTTGACTTGCGTGCCGCACTCGAATTCGAAATGCGAATGCGCTCGCAAATAATCCCGGGCTCGGGTTCGCTAATTCCAAATTAACGAATTTTTCGTTGCGACGCAATTAAATGATTACGCCTAGCGAAGTCACTATTCACATCGCTAACGAATTAATTCTAAATTAATTCGTTCGCCCGAATTAAAATCTAATTTTAATTCCGCATCGAAATCTAATTTCGTTTAATATATCAAATATATTAATTTAACTGATTAATTCAAAATTAATCGTTTCTCTCTCTTTAATGATATTTTATCCCAGATAAAATATCTCCGCAATTAATCCCAGATTAATTTTCTCTCTCATCTAATTAATCCCAGATTAATTAAAGTGCGAGTCATACGTCATCAGTGAATCTTTGGGAAACGACCCATGAGATCCCCGGATATGTTGGCAGTAAATTCGGTCGCCGGACTATCCGAACACGTAAGTTTCTCGTACTACGTTTGTACCGATTTACAAGACAATGTTGGCTTCTAGAAAAGCGCCATGCCTACCCAATTCTCCAGAAATATCCTTACATGAATAAAAGATCTATATCAGGCGTAGTATACGTAGTATTACGTATTTCGATCCAGTATCGGATGATCACATGTAAGGCCTGGGGCTGGTACAGTGTCTGCCCCGTACGAAGCATATATCGGATTACGAGCAACTAGTCTATTTAATATCGGATAATCCTGACCAAGTCATATTATCCCGACGGTTGCAATCTTTTTAGAGAACCAATTTTGTATCCCTACGCGATCATCATCTCCATATGACTGGAGTGACACTTTCGTCTTGACATCACACCCAACACACTACAATTCTCAATATACCCAGCATAGGCGTACACAGAACCTGTTAAAGCCCTGGACGACTGCAACCAAAGTATATTGATTGTCACAAGTGTTAGCGGTGCAAGTCTCAGGTTAAGACCAAATACACCTACCCTGATTTCGGACTTCCATAGACACATAGTCATACTACCAATGGAATTCCGAGGGGGTCTATCCAGAGCGAAGCTATTTCCCGTACCATCGGTGAAACACAACCTCCTATTACACTTGCATGAGTATCCTATACCCAAATAAATGAGAACTATGTCGTTGTGCCCTCACAACGCGCACAAGTGTAATACTAGTCTTTTACGCATTTATCGATGTCCAATCTCGACAATGCTCTGACTATGGATATTTAATGATTTATCCTTCGTGGATTGATACTGTCTCATATCATTCTCAATCCAGGAACAAATCACAATGACCTCCTATCATTTATATATCTTGGTGATCTAATCACAAATGATAACAGTGCAATCTCCTTTGTCACATAGTTAATTTGTACAACAACACCATGATCTGTACAAATAGTGACGCTATGGGTCATAATTGTCCAACAAGTTTTTGTGTGAATGAGCTAGGGGTTCTAAGGGTTGGATTTGTGTCTCTTTTATAGACAAAGGCTAGGGTGAATCCTTGTTTGAAAATGAATGAGATTTGTTAATGAAGGTGATATCTTTTAATTAGTATTTCATAAGGAAAACATCTTTTTAATTAGGGACAAGATTTGGCTAGATTAGGAATATCATATATTTGATTTATTTAATTAGGCATGAGATTTCTTTTATTTAGGTAGGTGATTATTTATATTGGATTTGATTTGGGATGTGATTTATTCAATTTAGGAAGGATATTATTTTAATTTGTGACATGTGTTAAATATTTTAATTATTTTGGATGGGCTAATTGGGCTTGGGCGTGGGGCTAGCAGCAAAACCAGAAGTACCGACACCGTTCGAACGCCGATTCGAACGTTACACGAACGCCCCCAATCTGCTTGACATTTGAACGTGTTAACTAACGCAACACGAACGAAAGCAGTGAACATATGAATTGAATCTGCTGACATACTTATTCTGAATTTTCCCTTCCGACATTTGTTTCCCACGAATTCCGTGACTTAAAAGGTAGTGTCTCCAAATGAGACTCATCATATGGACTTACATGCAAAATGCAGTGCCTACAATCACCCCCACTTTGATGGGACTTGTGCAGTGTGTGACAATGACAATCCTATCAAAGTCGTGCAATGCATTTTTACTTACCTGGCTCGCTAGCTGCCACCAAACTTGCATGCTGCCTCGAGCTGAGTTGACAACGCAGTGGACCTCGATCCTGGGACGCATCCCAATTGTTGAGTTTCAATCAAGTCCCAAGAATCATCAATCATGCATAAAACGAGTTGAATACAACCAAGGAGTAAGGCGGAATACATACTCACATTGATGGGTTTGATGCTAGGAAGAACAAGACCCATTTTCCTCCTCCATGAAGCTCGGTTTTTGACTCATGTGAACTGCTGGACTTCTCGGTTGGGGCTGTTTTGATGCCTTCAAAATTCGGCCATTGATGACTCCATGGAAGCTCAAAGCTTCAAGCTCCAAAAATAAATCCAAGCTCACAAATTCGTTTCCCTATCACCATAATATAACCCATGTGTGTGCTAGCACTACTCTTCTTCATTTGCTTCTCAAAATTTCGGTCAAACCAGAAATTTTTGGAGAAGAAATCGGCTCCAAGCCGAAAGTGGAAGAAGGAGAGAAAAGAGAGGGAGAGGAAGAGATGCGTAAAAAGTGAGAGAGAAAAGTAAAAGGAAATAAAATGTAATAGGTTTTTATAATTTCTAAAAAATAAAACCATTTACCAATTCTTTTTACTTTTCATTAAACACTAAAGTCAAAAAGTAAAAGCAAATGTTGCTTTTTCAACTTCTACATCAATCACTCAAATCAAGTGACAACATGTCACATCACTCAAAGTGACAAGTGATTTGACAAATGATGCGACTAGCGATTTCACGCTTGATGTGACTTGCGTGCCGCGCTCGAATTCGAAATGCGAATGCGCTCGCAATCACTCACGGGCTCGGATTCGCTAATTCCAAATTAATGAATTTTCCGTCGCGTCGTAATTAAATGATCACGCCTAGCGAAATCACTATTCACGTCGCTAACGAATTAATTCTAAATTAATTCGTTCGCCCGAATTAAAATCTAATTTTAATTCCGCGTCGAAATCCAATTTCTAATAATATATCAAAATATTATTTTATCGATTAATTCCAAATTAATCGTTCTCTCTCTTTAACGATATTTTATCCGAGATAAAAATCTCTGTAATTAATCCCAGATTAATTTTCTCTCTCTTCTAATTAATCCCAGATTAATTAAAGTGCGAGTCATACGTCATCGGTGAATCTTCAGGAAGCGACCCATGAGATCTCCGGATATGTTGGCAGTAAATACGGTCGTCGGACTATCCGAACACGTAAGTACCTCGTACTACGTTTGTACCGATTTACAAGACAAGGTTGGCTTCTAGCAAAGCGCCATGCCTACCCAATTCTCCAGAAATATTCTTACATGAATATATAGATCTATATCAAGCGTAGTATACCGTAGTATTGTGCATATCGGCCCAGTATCGGATAGTCACGTGCTAGGGCTGGGGCTGGATAAGTGTCTGCCCCGTCCGAAGCACATGTCGGATGTCTGGTAACTAGTCTCTATAATCGGATATGCATGACCTAGTCATAATATCCCGATGGTTGCGAAACACTAAGAGCACTAATACCGTATCCTGCGTGACATCATCTCCACTATGACTGAAGTGATACTTCCGTCTTGACATCACACCCAATACACTATGACTCTCTGATAAACCCAGAAGTGGTGTACGCAGACCGGTTAAAGCCCTGTACCACCAAGACCAAAGTCTATCGATTATCGTAAGATGTAAGTCTCAGGTTAAGACTTTACACACCTACCTTGATTTCGGCCTCCCATAGACACATAGTCATAATACCAATGGGATTCCGAAGGGTCTATCTAGAGCGAAGCTGTTTCCCGTACCATTGGTAAAACACAACCTCCTATCGCACTTGCATAAGTATCCAATACTTAAATATATGAGAACTATGCCGTCGTGCCCTCACAACGTGCACAAGTGCAATACTAGCCTATTTCGCATTATCGATGTCCTGTCTCGATAATACTCTGGCTAGGGATATTAATGATTAATCCTTCGTGGACTGATACTGTCTCATATCATCTCAATCCAGGAACTAATCATATGGACCTCTCTTCATTTATATATCTATGGTGATCTAATCACAAATGATGAGAGTGCAATTTCCTTGTCACATAGTTAATTTGCCCAACGCAATGATCTGTGCAAATAGTGACGTTATGGGTCATTTTGTCCAACAATCTCCCACTTGGCACATAGCCAGTCACTCAAGTGTCCCACACCCGAACTATGAACTGTTCGCTCAAATTGCTGAGGAAAGGTTTTCGTCAGCGGATTTGTTTAATTATCGTCTGACGCGATTTACACGATCATCACATCGCCACGATGTATGATCCGAACGAATCAGATGATATAGAAGTATATATCTGGATCGTCGATGAGACCTTTAATTCCTTAGCCTGTGCTGACGCCTAGCTCAGCTGCTAAAAGAACTATATCTAATCTAATTAGATTTATTTTCGATCCAAATGGCTTCTATTGCTGCCTCAGCTGCAACAATAATCCGCATTTGTTGTTTATTCGACAACAGTTATCTTGCTCGGAAGATTTCCAGCTCACTGTCCCGTTATTCAAACTTTATAGTACCGTAGTAGTTAATTGTTTGGAAACTTGCACCGGTGATCCCAGTTACTTCAAGTTGTCCATCTCCATAGTTTAAGACAACATCTTTAGTTCTCTCAGATACTAACAGATGTTCTTAATCTTCAATCCAGTGACTATCACTTAGACTGACCTGATCGTGACTCCATATGCTCGAAGCGTATGAGACACCAATACAAGTACATTTTAAATGTACAATTTCCAGAGAGTGTTAACAACTCCAAATCTATCCCAGTAGATATTTATTCCTCGAATAAAGGTTGTTACTCCCCAGAATTCTACGGAGAATTTCTATTAAAGAATATCTATGAAAGCCAAGCTTTCACCAATTGCTTTATGGGAATTTCATTGTCAGTGCCCTCTCCCACTAACCTCCTTATATACATAAGAATTATTTCGTTTTGAGTCAAATCATAAACTATTATGATTATTTCAAAACGACAGTTCCAAGAACCTTATGCTTGCATTAATCCAAACATGGATCGAATAACCCGCAAACCTTGTTTGTTGGTTATACAAAATCGTCAGATGTTATAAACATCTCCAAAAGGTTTCCTTTTCAGGAAAGCAATTTTGATCTATAACTGACACATTTCATAAATGAAATACGCAGTTATCAACAAGCATCTTTAAAATGGATTTACCATGGCAACAGGTAAAAGGTTGAACCGTTATTAACACAATGTTGATAACGATACCTTTCCGTCAAAAGCCCAGCTTTGTACGTTGGTATGTTGCCTTCCATGTATGTCTTCCTTGAAGACGTTTAATGTACCAATAGGCACAATACCTTGTGGTACAACAACTAGTATCCAAAATAGTTGTTATACATGGAATCCATTCCGGACTCATGGCACTATGCCATAATAGGGAGTCGATACCTTGTATCACTTCCTCAAAACGTAGTCGGTTGGTATACCTTCATAAGATTGACATCTTTATGAGGTTAGATCAGAAACCCATACCCTAGGTTGTTTTCTGACTCTATCCGATCTACTCAGTTCTTGTGTATTCGAAGATTAATGGTACAGATTCATCATTGATGAACTATTTGTGTTCCATTACGGACCTTGTGCCTTGAACAGTATTACTCCGATTTTCATCGAGTATCACTGTCCTCCCACTGACCACTGCATATCGGTATTCCTCTCAGGAAAAACCGCATGGTGAGCAACAATCATATTGTTCTCATGTGAGATTTATAAGTACTATAATTAAGGTTTCCCTTAGGATAACCTATATTGGCACTTATCCAATTTGGGTCCTTAGTTTGGTATCATCCAAACGTTATGCCTGGCATACCCAAATTATCAGGAATGAGAAACCTCGTTTATTCCCTGTTCATATCCTATATGACATCTGTCAAACAGATTTATATGGAACCTTATTCTAAATAAGTTATTGCACTGTTAAAACTTATCCGTTGAAGGAAATGGTAGCTCAGAGCGACTCATGATTAGCCTTATCATGTCTAACATGATTCGGTTAATCCGTTCGGACACACCGTCACTTTGACGTGTTCCGGGAGGAGTCCTCATTTGAAAGAATACTATACTCTTTCAAGTATATAAGAAACTTATTGCTTAAGTATTTTCCATTACGGTCTTACCGTGACGGTATAATACTATAGCCGATCTGTTTGTCTATTTCGTGTCGAAACTCTAAAAGTTTCTGATTTGTGTTCTTCAAAAGAAACACATAATCATAACGTGATGCCACATCCGTTAAGGTCACGAAATATTCATGTTCACATCTAGCCTAGCTAGATATGGGCCCACTAACTTCACCATGAATAGGGCTAACAGATCGGTGGCCCTTTTACTATTACCAAGCAAATAGTATTTTAGGTACTTTACCTAATAAACTAGATTCGCAGACCTTATTTGAATAGTCAAATCAGTCCTAGTATCCACTCTTCAAAAGTGTGGATATACGAGTCTTGTATAATTGTGTCCCAGACAACAATGCCACAAATAAGTCTCTATTGATCAAATCAATTTGAGCTATTTATTTGTCATTTTATATGTTTGAGATTTTAATTATATTCAAAATATAAATTCTGTTATTCACATCTAATGTGTTTATCTCAGTATCATCTTTATATAATGAAACACTGAGTGTTCTAGAATATAAAGGTTTATCCACAATGGATTAAACACTGATATATATATAATGTCTCTAGTCAAACTAGTTACATTATAACAGTTCCTAATTCAAGTACATACCGGAAGGGTAGTTCCTAAACTTAGGTATCTACGGTCGAAACAGCGACTTTCGTCCCGTTTCCGATTCGCAGAGAAATCTCGGCTTGAAGTCAGTATCTAGCTCATAGCGGATTCTGAACATCAATACATATTTTTATGTACCACACTAAGTATTTAAAATCCAATTTCAATACTAGTAGTGAACATAACTTTGACAAAAAATTTTAAAGTTAGAGCCTCGCCCTTTCTTTAATTAATTCGTGTCTTCCATATCCAAATGGTAGTCACTTTGGGATATGCCAATTATCCTTTCAATATTTCACAAACCTTTGGCCAAGCCTTGGGTTTCGGAATATCGAAACGATGTGCACCTCGTGCTACATGCCCAATTGCAAACTTTGACTTTATCTCCTCTAGAATAGTCAATTAATTCTCCAAGAATTATAAATTGCAATTTAAATACTTCTTAAATCTAAAATTAGATTTATGACAAGTATATTAAATTAAGCATTAAAGTCATCATCACATAAATCTTCCAAAGATTTTATGCTCTACTTATTTTGCTTAATTTTGGGCGTGAGGTATAATAAGTTATTTTATCAAATAAAGTAACCTATTATTTATTCCCAATTTGAAAATTAAATCATTTAAAATATTTTAATCCCAGATTATATTTTAAATATCCAACTTTTCAATTTTATCTTGATTACAATAGTCCAACTATTTAATCAACGATTAGTGGTACTATATATATTATAATGATTATAATAGTCCAACTATATAATCAAATATAATCCAAATTAATTAACCTCAATTACATTGATTACTATAATCCAATTATAAAATCAACTGTAAACTGAAATTAATTAATTCAAATATATTGATTAATATAATCCAATTATATATAATCAAGTATAATACAGTCCAACTGTTTATTAAAACAACAATTTAAATATTAGTCCAACTAACATTTAATATAACGACGAAATAATTTAAATGAGCGCGTATGGCGAGTAATTGAACAAATATTGCAAATTCAATTCTTGCCTCCCACTATTTTTCGTCGAGCCTCTAACCCTCTGTCGAGTACTCGGGAAACCGTGTTTCCTAGTGGGCTAGGATCCCGTTAAATATCACACAATCTTGACTTGGCCAACAAATTGTATGATAATTAACTAGGTAGATCTCGAAGATCAATTGGATCTCATCCAACTCCTAGATCCAGTAGGTGGACATCCAAGTCCTAAACATATATCATATATATGCCTATATATCGAATATATACCCTAACCTTTTTCCTCTGAATCAACTAGGCCTTGGCTTTGGCACAACAAACCTAGTGATCCCAGTCAAGCGCGGACCCATTGACATGGAAGCTTCGTAATCAATGTCAATGGACAAGAAGTGGTCTTGACTTTGGCCAACAAACCACAACTTGGACACGACACCGATATGGAACAAAGCCTCGTGATTAAAACACATCTTCGACGGACAAGGGCTTGACTTTGGCCAACAACCCCTGCCAATCTCGGATCTTGAGTAAGAATCACTCAATGGAAGGAAAATAAACGCTTGATATTTAACGAGGGTTTTTCGCGTGCAAATTTGCAACCAATTTATTATCTTTGTTAAGGTCTCATCTTCATACACCCTTAAACATGCATTCTAAACACATAATAAAGCGCATATGATAAAATAATAATGATATGCGGATGAATATTTTACACATTGATCCTAGATCAAATCTCTCACTTTCTCTCTCCAAGCTAGCACTTGCATTACTTCTACCCGTTACACTACACTTCTAAAGAAACCTCATTTACATTGAGGGGAATAGGTGAGAAGAGAATACAAAGAAATAGGAGATAAGGCTGGACACGCAGGTCCAATTAATAAATCAAATTTATTACAATTTCCAAAATCGCCCCACCCGGCTAATATCCATTCGATATACATTATTCAAACATCACAACCATGTATTCATACAAGCATGTTATCAATCAATCAAATCCAATTAATTAATCTTGATCATTAGTGATCATCCAATGTTCAAACAAAGATTTGATTTTGTTCGAGTCAAACTCGTATTGCGAACACGTACTCAAAGTACGATTTCTCAAATGAAATTAAATTACATGATTAAATCCAATTTTAATACGTATTTAATTCTAATTCATTATTTAATTCCAAATTAAATATTACACTTTATAAAATAAATCTTTTTCGACTTAAATTCCAAATTTAATCGCTACGGGTCTCAAAGCCCGATTAATATCCAATATTAATTTAATTAAAGTCTAATGGGCTTTTAATTAATTTCTTAAGGCGTGGACTTTTGGTCAACTCAGGTCAAACCCGCAACCAAAGTCCAATCCGGGAGTTACCCCATAAGCCCATAAATTAATTTAGGCCTATTAGGCCCAATTAAACGTTAAAGGTTCATTAGTCGCATTTGGGCCTTTTGGAAGCGGTTTTGGGCCTAATTGGATCCAACCAATTTTGGCCTAAACCAACTTTGTACAACAAAGTCCAATAAACCCAATAACAACTTAAAGAGGCCCAAATCCAATTTTAAACCCAATAATTTAATTCCAAAAATTCCAAATTTTCCAATTAAATTACCTAAAGTGTATAGCATTATTAATTACCCAAATCAAAGTTTCCAAAACATGAAATTTGTCCAATTAATCATGCTTAACATCAATTAATCATGTCCAACATAATTTGATCAAAATCAAACCCAATTAATACATGCTAAAGTCTTGGCCATAAGGGGAAAAAATGCCCAAATCAAATTCAATCCAATTGAACCTAATCAAACATAAATTCAACATCCCCAAATGATTTCTAAGTCATCCAATGAACAAAAAATCAAAAATCCAAGACATTAGGGAGCTTGCCAAATTCGGCCATCCAAAGCAATTTGGGGAAAATTGTTCCAAACTAATTTTCAACAATTGATCCAATCAATCCTCAATTAAACATACTTTAAGCATTCTAAATCATCCAATTTCATTAAACATGTTCAAAATCAAATTTACCCCAATTTCAATTTTGGCCAACAATAAGCAAATTGGGGAAAATTGTTCCAAACACTTTTTCATCAAATTGATCTCAAATCAATCATCAATTAAACAACATTTAAGCATTCTAATTCATCCAATTTCATTAAACATGCTCAAAATCAAGTTTACCCAAATTAAAGTTTTGGCCAACATTAAGCAAATTGGGGAAAATCAATCCAATTAATTTTTCATCAAATTGATTACATATAACTCTAAGTTATCCATATACAAGCATTCTTAAACAAACAATTTGTCAAAATCATGCTTAAATCAAAAAGCCCCAAATTTTGCTCAAGAACCCTAAATTCGTTTTATGCAACCAATAGCTCAAGATACCATTGTTGAGTTTCAATCAAGTCCCAAGAATCATCAATCATGCATAAAACGAGTTGAATACAACCAAGGAGTAAGGCGGAATACATACTCACATTGATGGGTTTGATGCTAGGAAGAACAAGACCCATTTTCCTCCTCCATGAAGCTCGGTTTTTGACTCATGTGAACTGCTGGACTGCTCGGTTGGGGCTGTTTTGATGCCTTCAAAATTCGGCCATTGATGACTCCATGGAAGCTCAAAGCTTCAAGCTCCAAAAATAAATCCAAGCTCACAAATTCGTTTCCCTATCACCATAATATAACCCATGTGTGTGCTAGCACTACTCTTCTTCATTTCCTTCTCAAAATTTCGGTCAAACCAGAAATTTTTGGAGAAGAAATCGGCTCCAAGCCGAAAGTGGAAGAAGGAGAGAAAAGAGAGGGAGAGGAAGAGATGCGTAAAAAGTGAGAGAGAAAAGTAAAAGGAAATAAAATGTAATAGGTTTTTATAATTTCTAAAATTAATAAAACCATTTACCAATTCTTTTTACTTTTCATTAAACACTAAAGTCAAAAAGTAAAAGCAAATGTTGCTTTTTCAACTTCTACATCAATCACTCAAATCAAGTGACAACATGTCACATCACTCAAAGTGACAAGTGATTTGACAAATGATGCGACTAGCGATTTCACGCTTGATGTGACTTGCGTGCCGCGCTCGAATTCGAAATGCGAATGCGCTCGCAATCACTCACGGGCTCGGATTCGCTAATTCCAAATTAATGAATTTTCCGTCGCGTCGTAATTAAATGATCACGCCTAGCGAAATCACTATTCACGTCGCTAACGAATTAATTCTAAATTAATTCGTTCGCCCGAATTAAAATCTAATTTTAATTCCGCGTCGAAATCCAATTTCTAATAATATATCAAATATATTATTTTATCGATTAATTCCAAATTAATCGTTCTCTCTCTTTAACGATATTTTATCCGAGATAAAATATCTCTGTAATTAATCCTATATTAATTTTCTCTCTCTTCTAATTAATCCCAGATTAATTAAAGTGCGAGTCATACGTCATCGGTGAATCTTCAGGAAGCGACCCATGAGATCTCCAGATATGTTGGCAGTAAATACGGTCGTCGGACTATCCAAACACGTAAGTACCTCGTACTATATTTGTACCGATTTACAAGACAGGTTGGCTTCTAGCAAAGCGCCATGCCTACCCAATTCTCCAGAAATATTCTTACATGAATATATAGATCTGTATCAAGCGTAGTATACCGTAGTATTGTGCATATCGACCCAGTATCGGATAGTCACGTGCTAGGGCTGGGGCTGGATAAGTGTCTGCCCCGTCCGAAGCACATGTCGGATGTCTGGTAACTAGTCTCTATAATCAAATATGCATGACCTAGTCATAATATCCCGATGGTTGCGCAACACTTAAGAGCACTAATACCGTATCCTGCGTGACATCATCTCCACTATGACTGAAGTGATACTTCCGTCTTGACATCACACCCAATACACTACGACTCTTTGATAAACCCAGAAGTGGTGTACGCAGAACCGGTTAAAGCCCTGTACCACCAAGACCAAAGTCTATCGGTTATCGTAAGTATTAGCGATGTAAGTCTCAGGTTAAGACTTTACACACCTACCTTGATTTCGGCCTCCCATAGACACATAGTCATAATACCAATGGGATTCCGAAGGGTCTATCCAGAGCGAAGCTGTTTCCCGTACCATTGGTGAAACACAACCTCCTATCGCACTTGCATAAGTATCCAATACTTAAATATATGAGAACTATGTCGTCTTGCCCTCACAATGTGCACAAGTGCAATACTAGCCTATTCCGTATTATCGATGTCCTGTCTCGATAATACTCCGGCTAGGGATATTTAATGATTAATCCTTCGTGGACTGATACTGTCTCATATCATCTCAATCCAGGAACTAATCATATGGACCTCTCTTCATTTATATATCTATGGTGATCTAATCACAAATGATGAGAGTGCAATTTCCTTGTCACATAGTTAATTTGCTACAACAACGCAATGATCTGTGCAAATAGTGACGCTATGGGTCATTTTGTCCAACACCAATACCACTGAAAAAGTGGGTCACGACCCTGGGACGCATCCCTAAAACTGATGATACAGTGGACCTCGATCCTGGGACGCATCCCAATAACTGCAACCGACAACGGGGGCCTCGACCCTGGGACGCATCCCAATACTACTGACAATGTGGGTCACGACCCTGGGACGCATCCCAAAACTGCTGATGATGTGGGTCACGACCCTGAGACTCATCCCCAAAATTGATGCTGATAATGTGGGTAATGACCCTGAGACTCATCCCCAAAACTACTGATGATGTGGGTCACGTCCCTAGGACTCATCCCCAAAACTGATACTGATACTGATGTGGGCCTCGCCCCTGGGACTCATCCCTAAAATTACTGATGATATGTGTGGGCCTCGCCCCCAAATCGATGTTGACATGGGCCTCGCCCCCAAACTGATGCGGATGTGGGCCTCAACTCTGGACTCACCCCCCAACTGATGCTGACATGGGCCTCGCCCCCAAACTGATGTTGATGTGGACCTCAACCATGAGACTCATCCCCTAACTGATGCTGACATGGGTCTCGCCCCCAAACTGATGTGGATGTGGGCCTCGACCCTGAGACTCATCCCCCAACTGATGCTGATATGGGCCTTGCCCCTAAACTGATGTTTGATGTGGGCCTCGCCTCCAAACTGATGCGGATGTGGGCCTCGACCCTGAGACTCATCCCCCAACTGATGTTGTCATGGGCCTCGCCCCCAAACTGATGTGGATGTGGGCCTCGACCCTGTGGCTCATCCCCCAACTGATGCTGACATGGGCCTCGCCCCCAAACTGATGTTTACATGGGCCTCGCCCCCAAACTGATACTGATTCCTTCCTGAAACTGATGACACTGTATTGTTGCTGCTTCTGGTTTGCTTGCTTTTGCCGCTTTCTATTTTTCTTCTTTGAAACCTGTTATTACAAAACAGAACAAACACAAAAAGAATGCAAATATGTTACGTGTATCCATGCATGCATGAATGAGTTTCCTATCCCATTGGGTTAGGTCTTCTGTCAATTCCCTTGGTGACTGCTTGGTCTTCTTTCCCTCAGGCAAAATACTGCTTCAATCTATCCACATTGATCGGCTCGGTGAACTCGTTCCCTTCCAAATCTGACAGTCTCACTGCCCCATCTCCCATTACTTTATGCACTATGTAGGGTCCTTCCCAATTAGGTCCGAACTTTCCTCTTGGGTCTGTCATCGACGGCCTCGACTGCTTAAGTACCAAATCACCTTTTCTGATCTTAGTAGGACGCACCTTCTTATTGAATGCTCAGGCTAGTCTCTTCTGATATACCTGCATGTGATGCAAGGACTTCAGCCTCTTTTCATACAATAGTGCTAACTGTTCAAATATATGTGCAGCCCATTCTTGTTCAGGTAACTCTGTTTCTGTTAATACCCTCAAGGATTGTATCTCAACTTCCACTGGCAATACTGCTTCTATTCCATATACCAAAGAGTAAGGCGTGGCTCCTGTTGCCTTACTGATGTTCTGTACCCCCACAGGGCATACGGTAGCTTGTTAGCCCAATCTTTGCAGTTCTCTATCATTTTGGCTAATATCTTCTTTACTGTCTTATTGGCTGCCTCAACTGCCCCATTTACCTGCGGCCGGTAAGGTGACGACTTATGATGTCCTATCCCATATCTCTGTAGCATTGCCTTCGTTTCCCCTTGAAACTGAACTCCGTTATCTGTCACTACATGATGCGGCATCCCATATCGACATATGATGTTCCGAGCTATAAACTTCGCCATCTGCTTTGTTGTGACGTTACGAAATGACTCGGCTTCCACCCATTTTGAGAAGTAGTCCACTGCCACTACTATGAAACGATGTCCATTCGATGCACTCGGTCGAATCTTCTCGATCATATCAATTCCCCATGCTGAGAAAGGACAAAACCCCTCAGGTTGTGTCATATAGACTTCCTCTACGAGGTTCTCATTAAGGAAAGTTGTTTTGACATCCATCTGCCAAATCTCATAATCAAAGTGTACAGCTAGTGCCAATAAAATTTGAATGGACTTTATCATTGCAACAGGCGAGAAGGTTTCGTCATAGTCAATTCCTTGGATTTGTCTATAACCTTTCGCCACCAACCTACCCTTATAGGTTTGGATGTTGACTTCTGCATCAGTTTTACGCTTGTAAATCCACTTGCAGCTTATGGGTTTTATCCCTTCATGTGCATCTACCAAGTCCCAGACTTGATTCTGATACATAGAGTCTATTTCGGATTTCATGGCCTCAAGCCACTTGACTGAATCAATGTCACGCATTGATTCGTCATAACTGGTGGGATCGTCATTATCAATGACCTTATCATGTTCATCATCAATATGGAAACCATATCTTTCAGACTCATATCTTTCAGACTCATATCTTTCAATACCAGACCTTCTAAGTTCATAACCTTGTGGTTGTTCCGTCACTGCCCTTTTGAGGGGCCTGGGGTTTAGTTCTATGTTAGTTTGTTCTTCTCGTACCTCATCGAGGTCAAGTCTACTCCCACTATATTTCTTGAGAAGGAATTCATTCTCTAGAAATTTAGCATTTTGTGAGATAAATGTTCTTTGTTCATTTGGGACATAGAACACGTATGCTCTTGAGTTCAAAGCATATCCTACAAACTTACATTTAATTGCCCTATCATCCAATTTGTTAGTTTGTGTGAGCTTAACATATGCGTCACATCCCCAAACTCTTAGATAATTAAGACTATGACGTTTCCCAGACCATAACTCAAATGGTGTTTGACTAACAGTCTTGAAAGGAACTTGGTTTAGTAGTAGTGTTGCAGTTTCTAAAGCAAGACCCCAAAATAAAAGAGGTAGATCCGTGCTTGGCATCATTGATTGGACCATATCTAATAATGTCCGATTTCTCCTTTCGGAGACCCCATTATGCTGTGGAGTTCCCGGAGGAGTCCACTGGGAAACAATGCCATTTTCTCTCAAGTAATCTTGAAATTCGTTGCTTAAGTATTCACCACCTCGGTCAGACCTTAGTGACTTATTACTTTTATTAAGCTGGTTTTCTACTTCAGCTTTGAAGTCTTTGAATTTCTCAAAGGCTTCAGATTTGTACCGCATAATGTACACATACCCATATCGCGAGTGATCATCGATAAAGGTAATGTAGTAGGAGAATCCACCTCTAGCGGTAACTGACATTGGTCCGTATACATCAGAGTGTATGAGTTCTATTGTCTCCGCTGCACATTGTCTTTTACATTTGAAGGGTAATTTGGTCATTTTACCAAGTAAACAAACTCACAAGTTCCATAAGGTTCATATTTGAAGGGTCTGAAATACCCATCCTTATGTAGCTTAGTTAATCTTGTTTCATTGATATGACCTAAGCGACTGTGCCATAGTAGTGATTCATTGAGATTATTCGAGTTAACGTTGTATATATTAGAGGTTGAACATTCTTTGTTAGTTTGTAAGACATATATACCATTATTCAAAATACCATATCCATATTTTATTTCATTGAAATAAATAGAACATTCATTACAACTTATTAGGCATGAAAAGCCTTTATTACATAAAGAAGAAATTGAAATAATGTTCTTTACTAGAGAATGTACATAAACACAATCTTCTAAGTCTAAAACTAAACCATTCTGCAAAACTAATGAATAAGTCCCCACGCACAATGCAGCCAATTTTGCTCTATTACCCATGCATAAGCCAACCTCCCCATGACGGAGTCTCCTACTATTTCTCAGGCCCTGCACATTGTTACACAAGTGAGTCCCACAACCGGTGTCAAGCACCCAAGTAGAAGGTTCAGAGTTTTGAGAATATAGTTCAATCATATACAACATACCTGAAGCATTAGGCTTCTTGGCCTCTTGGGCTTCCCTAGTTTCCTTGGCTTTCAAGGATCTGCAGTCTTTCTTCTAATGACCATTCTTTCCACAAAAGAAACATTTCCCATTTCCCTTTTTCTTCTCCACCTTACCATTAGGCTTTAGGTGATCTGGTGCCTTGGCCTTGCCCTTATTTTTCTTTGGGCCTCGTGGCTTCAGGTCCATACCCGTAAGCATGATAGAGGTTTTAAGCTCCGTTTTCAAGTCCTTCTCTGTTTGCTTTATCAGATTGTGCAATTCTGCTAAAGTAGCTTCTTTATCAGACAGATTAAACTGTATAATAAAGTTAGAGAAGTCTTTTGGTAAGGACTGAAGAATTAGATCGTGACCTATCTCATGATCCATGATGAACCCGAGGTTGGCCAATTTTTCAATGTGGCCAATCATCTTAAGTACATATCCACTAACAGATTATTCCTTATACCTTGTTTGGAATAAGGCACATGACACTTGGAATCTCACGGTATGAACGAAAGTTGCATACAACTCCTTCAAGTGAAAGATGATGGTTTGAGCATCCATATCTTCGTGAGCTTTCTGAAGTTCGTTCGACATAGAGCCAAGAATTATGCAAACTTCTTGCTCATCATCATCGACGTGTTTCTTCCAAGCATCAAATGTATTTTGGTCAGCATCTTCTGAGGGTTCAGGGGAAAATGGTCTTTCAAGAACATAGAAAATATTTTCTTATCGTAAGACAATTTTAAGGTTTCTAAACCAGTCATTGTAGTTGTCCCATTTGAGCTTATACTCATCAAGGATGGAACGAAGTGATACTCTGTTTGCCATTTGAATGTTTGTGAAATATTTTAACCCACCTGTTAAGAGAGAATGTTAAAATTAGGAATATGTTTTATTAATGTTTCATAATAACATGGGCTTTTAATATTATGAAGCTGCTCCCACTCAATTATTTTAAAATTTTAAGCAAATCGCATCAACCCCAATATGATGTATTTCTTGTGGGAAAGGATCCCATTATCATCATTTCATAACTCCGACTAGGGCTGGTCATTATAAAATACGATAATTAGGTAGGTTCCCAACCAATTTATGATATAAATCACAATTCCTTGATCATTGGGTTGGGCAATCAAACATGCCATAGCTTATGCTAGTCCTCGTGGACACCCAATCTTTTCCACTAAGTTATAAGACCATGCCTAAGGGTCGCTGCGTCTTATGACTCAGAAAAGTCAAACCATTGTCAATAGTACGATTTAGGGACAAATTGGTATTGGTCAGTCTGGTAAAGCCTAGTCATGCCAATACGGTTTAAGCCCTTTGGGTCTATACTTTACAATGGGAGGCAAATTTTAGACTTAAATTATTATTGAGGATTTTAGCATGTTTAAGTGAATAATTGTCAAATGGATTCCTCCATTGAAAATTCCCCAGAGGGAGGGTGGAGCGAACTCTCTTAAATACCCTTACCTCTTAGGCTCTTATTACCTTGGTGGCATGAATAAACAATAGATCCTCCAAATTAGTCCAACACTTTGAATATGCTTTAAGGTAAGCTTTGAGTAAATGATTATCTAGATGTCTTCACAGCTTTTCCTTTTGGCTATAAAAAGGTAGTGAGTGAAGGAAGACACCAAATCATTATCTAACTCTAGTAATACCTTTTGGTTAAATTAACTTTAGTTTGGAAAGTTTTATTAACGCCTTGGTCCCACCCCACTTGTATATTTTATAATGTCTTTTATTATAAACAAGTCATTTATATTTATTAGCCTTAAATATAATAAATCTCTAAGTTCATCACAGAATAATTACTTAGCTAAGGGATAAGCAATACACTCTATATTTCCTTAGAAAGTCTCTAGATGCTTGCACCCTAAAATAATCATGTCAATTCTAATCATACATAGAATCATCAAGCATATGAGTTTTAATATGTTGGAATTATTTTAGGCATTAAATAACTTTGATTAATATTTAATTATGATATTGCATTTTATTATATTCAAATAAATTTACTATTCAAGTTTTTTTTTACAGATGTGTGAACTTTAAATGCAATTTCATAATTCAAATCTTAACCAAATCATGTAAAACTTGTGCCTAAAATTAAGTTTAGGGTGTTAGCTTTCCAACGAGATTTTACACACCCAATTTTGAGTTCAAATGAGAAAGAACTAATCAAAATAAAAAATGGCGCGTTGATACCACTGTTGGGAAGTGGCCGCGAGTGCGCAGCGGAAAATCAAGAAAATCAAATTATGATGCCGCTATCCCTTTGCCCAAAACCTATTTGTTTTGATTATTCTACAAGCCTAGGCATGTTATTATATATTATAAGCATAAAAACTCATAAAACTCATGAAATGAATCGTGATAATTTAATCGAACATAAATTATCCTCCGATCAGATGGTCGTTCGATTTCAATGACCAAGGTTGACATCTAGCAACATGCTAATGCCCCCAAATGAGAAAGAAATATATATACCCATTCTGTATGTGATTTACATATGATACGGTCCATTGCCTCACTGTATCCCCACCGTTTGACCTAGGTGTAGGCATTGCATTTTCGCATGTGAAACCCGATGATGAGCCTCATTTGGAGGCACTACCTTCTGAGTCATGAAAGCCGCGGGAAACGGATATCGGAAGGGGGAATTCAGGATAAACAAGCTCACTGTCTTCGTTGGTGCTGCGTTCGTTACTTCGTTCGAACCTCGTGCAGATTGCTGACGTTCGTGCCGCGTGCGAAGAGGCGTTCGAACGGAGCCGATAATTCTGGTTTTGCTGCTAGCCTCACGCCCAGCCCATTTAGTTTCCCAAAGCCCATAAAACACATCCCAAATAAATAATTAAATATGAATTAATAAAACATAAAATAAACTCATGCCTAATATAAATGAATCAAATATATTATATACTAAAACTAAAAATAAGATTTGCCTAATTAAAATCAATCTTAACCAATTAAAGCCAATCATATATTTGACTTCCTAATTCAATAAGATATCCACCAATTTAAAAGTATTGACTTCCTAATCTAAACCAAATTTGTCCCCCCTCAATCTTTGACTTTCCTTGCTAAACACTAAATCATATCCTAATTTAATGCACAAATCCCTTCCCTTGTCAACCCTAGCCATTCTCTATATAAACAACCCCTAACCAAGGCCATTCTTCCTCTTGACACAATACAATTCACACCCAAGCTCTCTCCAATCTCTCTAGCTTATACACCCAATTCACACAAGAATTATAGCAAGAAATCCTAGACATCACAAGCATATCACTCCCTTGATCCTCACTCTCACACCACCGAAAATCACACCAAAATAATCCCTCTCACACCACCAAAAATCACACCAAAACAATCCCTCTCACACCACCGAAAATCACACCAAAACAATCCCTAACCACCACCGAAAATCCTCCCAAAACAGTCCCCAAAATCCCAAAAACAGTAACTTAGAAAACTACATAGGTAACCTTAAAAATAATCACTTTTAATTGCACTAAGAACCCACACAAACTTGGAATAGGTTATTGAAACGTTAAAACAGGTAGCCCGTGCGGGGAGCAGCAAAACAGGAGCCAAATAGGAGCAGAACGGAGTTCGAATCGTAAGCAAAGCAGCGAAGCAGTGAGCTAGGACGTTGAACCAGTGGACCAGAAAGTTGCGGAGCCTTACCCCCCTTTCGATTTCCGTGGAACGCGAGTCCGAAAGACGGCTTAAAAGGTTAGACCTGAGGGTATCTTTCACACTTATTCTCATTTTACTTTCTGGTCATTTATTTTGATTATATTTTCTGTATTTGTGGTATATGTTGTGTGTATGATGTATGTTGTGGGTATTGGATGAATGAGAGATGTGTCAACTCTCGCGGTATATCGGATGGAAACCCGGACATAAATTTCATAGCCGATTCCGAATGGACGGTAGTATGATCTGTACTCGGGCCACAACTCCACGTACCGCTTGGGCAAACGGCACTTTCTTTCTTTCGTTGTGTTGCTCTTGTTTATTTAGTTTTCTTACTTAAATTCAATACGTCGTTAGTTATGCATGATTCAACCAGGCGCATGGGCTTAGTGAGTTAGTCCAAAGGTCCTCCATTTAGGAGACAAAGAGCCGAAAAGGCCACCTTCGTGACGCTACTTCGCCGTGCCGGTTGATGTATGTTCGGTTGGACGCTAGATACGTTCAATCGGGCATACTTAGTTTAATATTATTATTTATTTATTTTTGTATGAGTCAATCGAGCGCATGGGCTTAGTAAGTGTGACGTGAAATCCCCTATGGGGAGAGGCTAAAAGCCCTTTACCACGATGCTTTGCCGCGCCGGTTGATGTGTGTTCAGATTGGACGTAAGATGTGTTCAATCGGGCATACTTGGTTGACATGATTGGTTCTATTCTTGTATGTGTAATGTGATGCGCATGAGCTTAGTATGTTGGTCTAAAGGTCCTCTCTTTGAGAGATCAAGAGCCCCAAAAGGTCACCTTTATGGCAGTACTTCGCCGCGCCCCTTATTTTCTGTTTACGTATTACATCCCATTTTCATGCATCAGGTCCGTGTCCGTTCGAACGCGTTTGCAAACGCAACTCGAACGCGCATACATTTTGCCTTATCATGCATCAGGTCTCCTTTCCGTTCGAACGCGTTTACGAACGCTACTCGAACGTGAGCATTCTGTTTCATTTCCGTTCGAACGCGTTTACGAACGCTACTCGAACGTGAGCATTCTGTTTCATTTCCGTTCGAACGCGTTTACGAACGCTACACGAACGTGAGCATTTGTTTCATTTCCGTTCGAACGCGTTTACGAACGCTGCACGAACGTGCACACACTGAACTGAGTCTGTCTTATTATATTCATGCATATTTGCCTATTGGTTGATCTTTCTTTTGTAAATGTGTCAATGTATCACCATTCATATGCTTGTGTCATGATAACATTTGAGTATTATTTCTTGCGGTATATCGGATGGAAACCCAGACGTAAATTCCGTAGCCGATTCCGAATGGACGGTAGTGCGGTCTGTACTTGGGCTACAATTCCACGTACCACTTGGAAAAGTGCCCATATGTGTGCTTGCATGGTTACCATGTATGCTTGTATGGTTAGTATGTGTGCTTGTGTTTTCCTGAATATGATGTACAAAGTTGTATGTTCGTTGCTATCTTGATATATGTTAAGCATGCAATCTTATATATGAAATACATGTATATTTAGGCGCATATTTTATTTTATATATGTGAATTTAGAAGCATGATACCCTTAGAAATAATTGTTACTTCAGCTTGTTTAAATTATTATATAAATCTTTTCATTACAAGTGACATAAGTAAGGGACTATTCCGAACCCAACGGTTTGAGGTCTTCCCTTGCGAGGGGTGAGTGCGGCCTTAAATCTTTGTCCCGGGTCACACCCGGGTGGCGACTCCATGTTATTTCGTACTTCCCAACTAGGCCGCGAGCCTAGGAACGGCGTCGCTCAGGTCCTGTGTCCCACACTAGGGTATGGAAAATATATACCCATATAGTCAAATGTATGATGTTGATAGTGTCATGAATCGTGCTAACCCAAGAATCTCACATGATTCTTCCGCTGCGGCCACAGTCTCAAGCACTGATCACACATATCAACCCATGAATTGGAATACTACTCTTATAAGAAAATAGTATCCGAGAGAGTGGCGATTCTCTGTTGTATCTTTACAAACTTCATGTGTTTCAACAAATGACCCAATCATACCCTTATGATCGGATCTTCTGAACCGGGGAAGGAGAATGTCAAAGTTATTTGATCCACACATAAGATTGTAAAGACCTCAAGTCTAAGGACTATTTATACAATCGATACATGAAAGTTCTCACAGACACATGGGATAAACACTCCATGTGAAAACTTTCGGCGGTCAGTTCTATGGACACGAGCAACTCATGCATCCATGTGATACACTAAGCGGATGGATCTCCGCTAGTAGCCTATGAGATCGGCTACCCCACTCAAGGGCAGATCATATCATCATGCTAGTCTCTCCGCTTTGTGAACGCCCATATTATTCACAAAACTATGACTAGGAACGTTTGAGAGTAATGATTCTCATAAGGCGTGGAAGCCATCATCTTATTACTCCAAGGACTTTATTACAGTGTTTGATAATTCATATAATTTATGTAAGACACGTATAATAAAGATTGCCATTTTATTAATTAATGAAAATATTGCAAATACATGTACATACAGCCCATCCACAAGTTGGGTATATGGCATATCCCTAACACGTTTTACATAGATATGGAGTTCACTTCTTCTTGCTAGAAGTAGATGAGTATCTTCCTTAAGGGTTGATTCAGTACTTGAATGGTTAGAGCACTCAAGTCTTTCTATTACGAATAGAAATATTAACATTTATAATGGTTATGAATAAATCGTTCAGTAGAGAATCAATTATACTTAAGATAAAAATAATTAGAGCGATATAACGAATATTATGACCCATATCTAATTACGAGATACTCGTGAAGGGTTAATCTGTATGTAATGACTATATAAATGGACACGACGTGGTTCAGCTTAATATATCTATCGACGGCAACGCAAGTGTAGCTTCGGGTTTTTAGAGGGATAACCCTGCGTTAATAATTCGGAATATTCAATTAATAGTTTATTTAATATTCCGAGATTATTGGAGCTCGGAACCGTAGGTCCATTTGGTTCCGGTGCTAGCTCGATATACTATAGAAGATTAAATATAATTGGAAAGTCCAATTATATACTCACATATGAAAATATTATTAATATAATTAATAATATTATTTTGTCACACTTGAAACTATATATTAAAATTTGATATATGGTTTTAATAATTATATGATAATTATTAAAAACATAATATTAAATTATATTTGATATAATTTAATAAGGTTAAAATTGGAATTTCAAATTTTGGGTTTTGGAAACCCTTGGATATTTTTTATGGTTACACTTTCAAAAAGGTGATAACCTTTTTTTATTTTGTAACATCTTTTCAATTATGGTAATTGAAAATTTGTTGTTACAAAATTTTCCAAAATTCCTTGCCTTGGCCAATTATCACGTGGTGGAAAAGGGAAGGGTTTTGTTTGTTTTGGAAACAAATAACCCTAAGTATAAAAAGAAGATTTATTTTTGTTTTTGTTAAGCCTCTCTTTTGCAACCCTAGCCACCTTTCTTCTTCTTCACAACTCTCTCAAGTATTGAGAAAAACCAAAAAAAATAAGAACAAGAAGAAAGTCAAAATAAAACTTGTGTGACCTGTAATCTCTAAAATGATTAGGGATTGATATTGTGAGTCTAGCCCACACTAGTTTCTGTTGGTTGCGAGACATAGTACGAAAGTCCTTTTGGCGTCGAACAAATATCCATCTTCATCCTTTCTCTTAGACCCCGGCAGTGAGCATTGTTTTGTTCACTACCACACATAGTCTCATTGAAACGGGGTTTTGTTTGTAATCCAGAATTCTTTGGGAACTCATAGGGTTGTTTTAAGGTTGTGTTAGGGCTATTTTTAGGGGAAAATCAGATCTAAAACACAACAGTGATTCACGCAAATATGGGGCTGTTTGGGCAGTGAACTGGGCGTGAATCGGGTCCAAAACAGTCCAGTTTTATATCGCTGTTTGGGGACTGTTCGGGGGATGTTCGGTGTTGTTCCGGTGCTGATATTTTGTCCAAAACAGAAGCAAAAATTCAGTCTTGGTGTTGGTAACATTCGAACTTTTGGTGAGAATGACAAACAAAATTTTCAAGTCCGATCCAGGTGTCTATCGTGTTTCGCTGCGCTAGGAAAGTGGTTCCTACATCAACAAGTTGGTGAGTTAGTGCCGGAAACTATAAAAAAATATGGTGGTTCATTCTCACACTTGTTAGTGTCCTAGACATGCCACAAGATCTCTAAGCGTGATTCTGTTTAGGGGTGTGCATTAATCGGTTTTAACCGATTAACCGAACCGTTCCGACCCATTTTTTTATTACGGTTATGTTAAATCGGTTATTGCGGTTAAAATTTTTAACTTTTTACGGTTATTCGGTTCGATTACGGTTATGAGATTCGTATAACCGAACCGACCGATTAACCGAAATTAAACCGTGTGTATATATATATATATATATTAACGTGTGCGAATCCTTTAATTTTTTAGAGTTAAGATAGTCTGCATGTTAACTCTCAATTGGTTGTAGTTATATTGATTTGATAATACTATCCGAAAATAAAATTGATAAAATTCAAATGACAAGCTGCATTAACAGCTTGGTTTTGACTCTTTTTAATTTCTCTCAAGAATTTAAAGGTAAAAATACATAAAATTTCAAATGTGTAGATTTTGCATCGTGGTGGATTCGTGACTCTTAAAATTTCTAACATGGCAGGTTTGGAAGGAAATTTGAGGCCGCGACAATCATCGAGTGTTTAAAAAATATTTATCTCGCATGTAATTAAATATAGATATATTTAATCAAATGTTAGTTAGAATCGATATTTTTAGAATCGGATATGTGATCGAATTAGTGATCCAAAAAATTTAATGCGTCAGTGGTTCGACTGATTGAACCGTTCCAAAAAAATCGGTAGAACCGACCTACATCATATATAATTTTTCTAATTAAAAATTATAAAAAATATTAAATTTTTGGATTGGTTAATAACCGAATTAACCATAACCGACCGAAATTTAATGGTTAATTGGTTAATGGTTATGGGTCATAAATTGGTTAAATCGGTCACACTTTTATTTAATCGAAAATTTCGGTTACGGTTAAAAAAACAAGGATTAACCCACCGAACCGACCGATGCACACCCCTAATTCTGTTGGACAGTTATTACCCATAGCATCACTGTTTGTAAAAGACATGGTGTTCTTTGTACAAATTAACTATGTGACAAAGGAAATTGCTCTTTTATCATTTGTAATTGGATTACTTGGATATATAAATGATAAAAGTCCATATGAATAGTACCAGATTAATAAGATATGAGACAGTATTAATCAACGAAAGGTTTAATCATTAAATATCCCTAGTCGTAGTATTATCGAGACTGGACATCGATAATGCGGAATAGGCTAGTATTGCACTTGTGCGCGTTATGGAAGCTTAACGACATAATTCTCATATATTTAAGTAATAGATACTTATGCAAGTGTGATAGGAGGTTCTGTTAGCCGTTGGACCGGGAACAGCTTCGCTCTGGATAGACCCATCGAAATCTCATCGGTAGTATGACTATGTGTCTATGGGAATTTGAATCACGGTAGGTGTTTGTGGTCTTAACTTGAGACTTGCATCGCTAATACTTGCGACAATCAGTATACTTTGGTTTTGGTCGTCCGGAACTTTAACAGAATCTGGGATTAATTCGTAAAGAAGAGAGAACGAGATTAATTTGGAATTAATCGGTAAAATAAATTTAATAGTTAAATTGGATTTTACTATTTAATTTATTTAATTGGACTAAAATAATATATCGGATATATTAATTGAAATTGGATTTCAATACGGAATTAAAATTGGATTTTAATTCAAGCGAACGAATTAATTTGGAATTAATTCGTAAGCGATTTTCGTAATAATTTTGCGACGCATAATTATTTAATTATGCAGCGACGGGAAATTCGTTTAATTGGATTAAACGAACCCAGGCCCAAGTGTTGTTGTGTAAGCTAACTTGAATTTGGAATTTAAAAGTGGTGGGACCCACTTGACTTACATCAACTTGTCAAAGTGTGATGGAAGTGGTTGGCAAAATTAAGTGTGGCATTTTAATTACACAACAACCAATTTTTTGGAACAACCAACACTATCCATTCTCTTCTTTCCTCTCCCAAAACCGTGACTATCTCTTCCTTGGAGGAAATTTTTGATTCACAAAATTTTGTTTAAGCTAGCACTTAAAGAGTCAAAGAAAGGTGATGGGGAAACTCACCCTCGAGTTTGGAATTCGATTTTAAAGCTCGGAGCTTCTACATCCATGAAAGTTTCGAACTTCTCTATCGATCAATGTAAGTCCTCCGCAACTTATTTTTGATTTTATTCACACACGAATCACGCTTAGAGATCCCGTGATATGTCTCGGACACTAACAATGGTATCAGAGCGAGATCTAAGCATGATTTGGTTTTAGGGTTCTTAACTTTATTTGGGGATTTTGTGCTTGGAGCTTATAAATTTCTAAATTGGTTGTTTGGATGTGGTTGGATGATGATGAATTGGATTTGTGCATCTTTGGAATTGAGAAAATTGGTTGGATCAAAATTTCCCTAATTCCTTAGCCATAGTCGAATGTATGAACCCTAATACACTCATGGTAATTTTTGAATTTAACAATTGGATGTGTTAATTGCATGAAATTGAATGTTAATTGTTGATTTAATTGGATTGAAATCAAAATTAAATGTTGATTTCTTGCTTATTGCCGTGAATGAAGCATGTTAAGAATAATTGATTTTGCTTCAATTTGTGTTGGACATGAATTTGAAATATTAAGCATGATTAATTAGATTAATTGGTGTTTTGGAAATATTGGATTAATTAATTAATTGTGT
Organism: Zanthoxylum bungeanum; assembly: GCA_019454045.1. NCBI lineage: Eukaryota > Viridiplantae > Streptophyta > Magnoliopsida > Sapindales > Rutaceae > Zanthoxylum > Zanthoxylum bungeanum. The sequence continues at coordinate 68,477 of SKCR01016437.1, read as the reverse complement.
TAATTACACTTTAGTAAAAATTAATGTGATATTTAGAATATTATGTTAATATGAATTAGTCTTTAAATTGGAATTTATTAAATTGGACTAAATTATTGTAATTGGGTTAATGGGCTTGGTTGGACCAAGTTTAGTTTTGGTCAATTGGGTTGGATCCAATTGGGCCTAAAACCATTTCCATAAAGTCCAAACATGACTTTTGGGCCTTTAAAAATTTAATTGGGCCTAAATTGATTTTTGGCATAGGGTGATTCCTATTTGGGCCTTGACATTTTGGGTTTGATCCATATTGGCCAAAGCCCATGCCTAAAGAATTAATTGAATGCCCATTGGACTTTAATTGAATAGTATTGGATACTAATTGGGCCTTTGAGACCCATGAAGATTGGATTTGGAATCCAAGTCTTTAAGGCACAATAATAAGTGTAATTATTTAATTTGGAATTAAATTCGAATTAGTATTGAATATAAATTAAATTGGATTTAAAATTGTAGTTCGATATAATTCAAGAATACGTACTTTGAGTATTTATTCTTAAACGAGTTGGACTCGCGCAAATCAAATCGTTGTTTGAACATTGGATGGTCATTAATTCAAAGATTAATTAATTGGATTAGATTGATTGAATAACATGCTTTGTGTGAATACTTGGATGTATTTGTATGAATAATTTATATCGGATGATTATTAGAAAGGTGAGAGCAATTTTGGAAATTATTGTAATAAATTTGGAATTTATTTAAATTGGACCTGCGTGTCCAGCCTATTATATCTTTTCTATTTGTATTTCTCTTCTCACCGATTCCCCTCAATGTAAATGAGGTTTCTTTAATGTATTATGTAATTGGGTAGAAATATGAATAATGCTAGCGGGAGAGAGGAAATTGAGAGATTTGTTCTAGGAACAAATTGTTATATATTCATCCGCATATCATTATTAATTTTATCGCGCCTTATTATGCTTTTAGAATGCATGTTTAAGGGTGTATGATGAGACCTAATCAAAGATAATAAATTGGTTGCCAATTTACGCGAAAAACCCTCATTCAAATATTAAGTGTTTTCATTCCATTGAGTGGTTCTCTCTCAAGATCCAAGATTGGCATTGGTTTGTTGGCCAAAGTCAAGATCAATGTCCATCGCGGATGTGTTTGAACCACGAAAGCTTTGTTCTATATCGCATGTCTTGGGCGGTTGTGACTTGTTGGCCAAAGTCAAGGTCAGTTCTTGTTCATCGACGTAGATTACGAAGCTATCCCACTGTCAATGGGTCGCGCTTAACTGGAATCATTAAGTTTGTTGAGCCAAAGCCAATGCTTAGTTGATTCAGAGGAAAATGTTAGGAAATATATATTTGATATATATCTTGGACTTGGAGGTCCACCTACCGGATCTAGGAATTGGATGGGATCCAATTGATCTTAGAGATCTACATAGTTAAGTTTTATAAGCTTGTTGGCCAAAGTCAAGGTTGTGTGTTATTTAACGGGATCCTAGCCCACTAGGAAACTGGGTTTCCCAAGTACTCAACAGAGGGTTAGAGGCTCGCCGAAAAATAGTGGGAGGCTAGTATTAAATTTGTAATTTCGTTTAATACTTGCTTACACGCGCTCTTTTAATTATTTATCGTCGTTATAAATATATTAGTTGGACTAATATTTGTTTTATTACTTTCTTTGAACAGTTAGACTATACAAGACACTACTCTACTTGTAGTTGGTTATATAGTTGGACTATAGTAACCATTGCATTTTGAGTGTACCCGATATCGTTGATTGGATAGTTGGACTGTTGCAATCAAGATGGCTGGAAAGATTAGCGTTATGGACATCGTCATGGGTGATAATGTCTTTAACGGCTCCAATTTTCCAGATTGGGAGATGAATCTCAGGATAATCCTGGGAGCTGAGAAGTTACTCTATTGGATAGAGAAACCTCTCGGGCCCTGAGCCCGGAGTTGAGCAAATAGTAGAGCATGAGCTTAGGAAGACTCATCGTGATGATAACTTTAGTGCTTAATTTTTTATGCTTGCTGCAATGACTCATTAATTTCGTCATCAGAACTAAGGATTAGATCTTTATACCATGATGTTGAAATCAAAGGATCTTCATAGATCTAACTTTAGATCTTAGAAGTACGAATTGCAAAAGAAGCTCTTTCGCTCGCGTATGTCAGAAGGTACATCTTTCGAGCACTAGGTGTCGCAGATGATTGCTGACATCGAACAGCTAGGTTAGCTGGGCATTACCTACGAGGCCGAGACTTCCATAGATTTGATCTTACAGTCTCTGCCCGAATGCTGGGGCGGGTTCATCATGAACCAAGAGAAAACTCTTGGAGAGTTAAAGGCTATCCTCAATGAGGCAGAGCTAGAGCTTCCAAAAGGGCAAGAAGCGCAAGGCGCATCTTACTTCGACATCTCAGAAGGCCAAGGCTTGGCCGAAGGCTTCTGGGGGTGTGAAGAAAAAGGGCAAAGGCAAAATCGTCACAGTCTTCTGGGAAGACAAAAGACATATCCCAAGATGTCTGCCTAAACTGTGGCAAACGGGGTCACTGGAAACGTGACTGCCGTATGGACAAGGCAGACATGAAGGAAGTGAAGGCGAGCAAGGCTCCGACTTCAGGTATGTTTGTTATTGTAATAAACGTGCTCACTACTGGTTTTTTTTTTAAAAAAAATGGATTTTTGATACTGGATGTAGTACATACGTATGTACTGATGTGCGGGATTTGCTGATTAGCAGGAGATTGGCTTCAGATGAGATCGACTTGCGAGTCAGAAACGGGATGAGAGTCGCTGTTTTGGCTGTGGGAACCTAAGTTTTGGAACTGCCATTTGGGCATGTACTTAAATTAGGAAACTGTTATAATGTACCTAGTTTCACAAGAAACATTATCTCTATATCTAGTTTAACCCGTTGCGGGTATACCTTTATTTTCCAAAACACTGGGTGTTTTGTTTATAAAGATGATATTGAGATATACACATCAGATGTGAATAACAGTATTTATATTTCGAATATAAATGAATCTCAAACATATAACATGACAAATAAAAGGCTCAAAATGAGTAAACCAGATGAGACTTATTTGTGGAATTGTCGTCTGGGACACATTAACAAGACTCGTATATCCACACTTTCGAAGAGTGGATACGTGGATGGATTTTATCCTAATTCATATGATGTATGTGAATATTGTTTATTAGGCAAATTGCCTAAAACACATTTTAGTGGTAAGGGTGTAAGTGCCACTGAACTGTTAGCCCTCGATCATAGTGACGTGTGTGGGCCCATATCTAGCCAGGCTAGAGGTGGTTATGAATACTTCGTAACCTTATGGATGTTGTATCGCGTTATGGTTATGTGTATCTTATGAAACATAAGTCAGAAACTTTTAATAAATTCAAAGAGTTTCGACATGAAGTAGAAAAATAGACCGGCAAAAGTATTAAAATATCACGGTTGGACCGTGGTGGAAAATACTTGAGCAATGAGTTTCTCGATTACTTGAAAGAGTATGGTATTCTTTCACAGTGGACTCCTCCCGGAACACTTCAATTGAGTGGTGTGTCCGAACGGAGAAACCGAACTTTGTTGGACATGGTAAGGTTTATGATGAGTCGCACTGAGCTACCAATTTCCTTCACAGGATACGCATTGAACAGTGCAATACTTATTTTGAATAAGGTTTCATCAAAGTCTGTTGGACAGACTCCATAGGGAATATGGACAGGAAAGAAACCAGGTTTCTCATTCCTGAAGATTTGGGGATGTTGGGCATGTTAAACGTTTGGATGGTACCAAACTAGAACCCAAATCGGATAAGTGAATATATGTAATTGGTTATCCTAGGGAAACCAGTCAATATTACTTACACAACCTAGAAGAGAACAAAAATATTTGTTGCTCTCCATGCGATTTTCCTTATAGGAATTCCTAAATGCAGTGGTAAGTGGGAGGAAAGTAAAACTCGATGAAAATTAGAGTGATACTGTTCCTGGCACCGATCCCCTCATGAAAAATGAACAGTTCATCAGGGATGAGACTGTTCCACAATCTTCTAATACACAAGAACCACGTAGGTCGGAGAGAGTCAGAAAACAACGTAAGAGGCATGGGTTTCCGATCTTACCTCATGTAGATATTAATCTTATTGAGGATAATGAACCGGCTACGTATGAGGAAGCGATACAAGGTATCGACTCCGCTTTATGGCAAGAGGCCATGAAGTTCGAAATGGATTCCATGTATACAACCAAGTTTGAACACCGGTTGATGTACCAGAAGACATTGTGTCTTTTGGTAGCAAATGAGTCTTCATGGTGAAGACATACATGGATGACGACATACATGGATGACAACATACAAACGTACAAAGCTAGGCTTGTAGCGAAAAGGTATCGTCATCAACATGGTGTTGATTACGACGAAACCTTTTACCCGTTTCCATGATTAAATCCATTCAGATAATGCTTGATATAACTGCATATTTCAATTATGAAATATGGCAGATGGGCATCAAAACCGCTTTCCTTAACGGAAACCTTTTGGAGGATGTTTATATAAAACAGCCTGACGGTTTTGTCGTGCCAAAGCATGCAAACAAAGTTTGCAAGTTAAATCGATTCATTTATGGATTGAAGCAAGCATTGCGTTCTTGGAACCAACGTTTTGATGAGATCATATTACAATATGGTTTCATTCAAAACGATGATGATTCTTGTGTATATAAGAAGGTTAGTGGGAGTGCACTGACAATGATTGTCCTATACGTTGATGATGTATTGCTTCTTAGCAATGACATTCCCATACTAAAATCGGTGAAAGCTTGGCTTTCATGAAAATTCTCCATAAAAAACTTGGGAGATGCAACCTTTATTCTAGGAATAAAGATCTACCGGGATAGATCTAAAATTTGTTGGCACTCTCCAAGAACTCGTACATTGAAAGACATGTACGTGACCTGGTGTCTCATATGTTTTGAGCATGTGGAGTCACAATCAGGCCGATCCAGGTGATGGTCACTGGATTGATGTTAAGAACATCATTGAGTATCTTAGACAAACTAAGGATGCTTTCTTAAACTATGGGGAATGAGAACTTGAGGTGACTAGATACACCGATGCAAGTTTCTAAACCGATAAAGACGACTATAAGTCATAATAAGGGTACATATTTTGTTTGAACAACAGAACAATGAGTTGGAAATCTTCTTAGCAAGATACTGTTACCGATTCAACAACAAAAGCGGAATATATTGCTGTGGCTGAGGCAGCAAAAGAAGCATTTTGGATCTATACATTCCTAATTGGATTAGGAGTAGTTCTGTTAGCAGCTGAGCTGGGCTACAACACAGGCTAAGGAATTACGGTCTCAGTAATGATCCAAGTATGTACTTCGATGGTTTCATCTGATTCGTGAGATCATACATCGTGGCGATGTCAACATCAAAAAATCGCATCAGATGATAACCTTGCATATCCGCTGGCGAAAGTGATATCTTAGCATAAGTATGAGCGACCAGTACATAGTTCATGTGTTGGACACTTGAGTGATTGGCTATAGGCCAAGTGGGAGATTGTTGGACAATTATGACCCATAGCATCACTGTTTGTAAAAGACATGTTGTTCTTTGTACAAATTAACTATGTGACAAATGAAATTGCTATTTTATCATTTGTAATTGGATTACTTGGATATATAAATGATAAAAGTCCATATGATTAGTACCAGATTAATAAGATATGAGACAATATTAATCCATGAAAGGTTTAATCATTAAATATCCCTAGTCGTAGTATTATCGAGACCGGACATCGATAATGCGGAATAGGCTAGTATTGCACTTGTGCGCGTTATGAAAGCTTAACGGCATAGTTCTCATATATTTAAGTATTGGATACTTATGCAAGTGTGATAAGAGGTTCTGTTAGCCGTTGGACCGGGAACAGCTTCGCTCTAGATAGACCCATCGGAATCTCATTGGTAGTATGACTATGTGTCTATGGGAATCCGAATCAGGGTAGGTGTATGTGGTCTTAACCTGAGACTTGCATCGCTAATACTTGCGACAATCAGTATACTTTGGTTTTGGTCGTCCGGAACTTTAACATGTTCTGTGTACGCCTCTTCTGGGTATACTGATAATCGTAGTGTATTTGGTGTGATGTCAAGATAAAAGTATCACTTCAGATATATGGAGATGATGATCACACAGGGATACAAAACTAGTACTCTTAATTGCTGCAACTATCGGGATAGTATGACTAGGTCATGATTATCCGATTACAGAGACTAGTTGCTAGTGATCCGATATATGCTTCGTACGGGGTAGACACAATTCCAGCCCCTGACCTAGCATGTGATATCAGATACTGGATCGCAATACGCAATACATTGTATACGACGCCTGATATAGATTATATATATTCCATGTTGAATATATTTATGGAGAATTGGAAAGGCATGGTGCTTTCCTAGAAGCCAACCATGTCTTGTAAATCGGTAAGAACGTGGTAGCGGGTACGCACGTGTCGGATAGTTCGACAACCGTATTTACTGCCAACATATCCAGGAATCTCTTGGGTCGCTTTCCAAAGATTCACCGATGACATTTGACTCGAACATAATTAATCTGGGATTAATTATTAGAGAGAAAATTATTATGGGAATAATTACGGCAAGAATTAATCTGAGATTAATTATGAGACATAAAATTAATCTAGGATTAATTGCGTCATGAATTAATCTGGGATTAATTCGTAAAGAAGAGAGAACGGGATTAATTTGGAATTAATCGGTAAAATAAATTTAATAGTTAAATTGGATGTTACTATTTAATTTATTTAATTGCGCTAAAATAATATATCGGATATATTAATTGAAATTGGATTTCAATACGAAATTAAAATTGGATTTTAATTCAAGCGAACGAATTAATTTGGAATTAATTCATAAGCGACTTTCGTAATAATTTTGCGATGCATAATTATTTAATTAAATAGGATTTAATTATGCAGCGACGGGAAATTCGTTTAATTGGATTAAACGAACCCGGGCCCAAGTCTTGTTGTGTAAGCTAAATTGAATTTGGAATTTAAAAGTGGTAGGACCCACTTGACTTACATCAACTTGTCAAAGTGTGATGGAAGTGGTTGGAAAAATTAAGTGTGACACTTTAATTACACAACAACCAATTTTTTGGAACAACCAACACTATTCATTATCTTTTTTCCTCTCCCAAAACCGTGACTCTCTCTTCCTTGGAGGAAATTTTTTATTCAAAAAATTTTTCTTCAAGCTAGCACTTAAAGGAGTCAAAGAAAGGTGATGGGGAAACTCACCCTCGAGTTTGGAATTCGATTTTAAAGCTTGGAGCTTCTACATCCATGAAAGTTTCGAACTTCTCTACCAATCAATGTAAGTCCTCCGCAACTTATTTTTGATTTTATTCACACACAAATCACGCTTAGAGATCTTGTGTTATGTCTAGGACACTAACAGATTCATGTGTGAATAATTAAAGAGAATTGCAGAAAATACTCACAATGATCGGTAGAGAAGTTCAAAACTTTTCATGGATGTGTAGAAGCTCCAAGCTATCTTTTAGTGTTCCAAACTCATTGGTGAGTCTCCCTATCACCTCATTAAACTCCTTTGAGTGCTAGCTCACTTGGTTTTGCAACAAAACACAAGAAGATGAGAAGAATAAGCTCGGAAGAATGCAGTGAGCAGAAGAGAGAATTTTGTTTTGTTGTGAATAGTGAATTCATGCTTTGACTTAGTTTAAATACTTGAGTTGAGTGTTGGAATTGGTTTGTGTAAATGACAAGTAAACCAAGTCTTTTACTCAACCTTTAACTTGCCAAATTCAACTTCATCATTAGTCCAACAATGATGAGGTCAAGTGGATCCCACCACTTATTAAATTCCAAATTTAAGTCGGCTAATCCAACACGCAACTTCGCTCAGGCCCGGGTTCGTTTAATTCTGAACTAAATGAATTTTCTGTCGCAACGTAATTAAATCCAATGTAATTAAATAATAATACCTAGCAAAATTATTACGAAAGTCGCTTACGAATTAATTCCAAATTAATTCGTTCGCCCGAATTAAAATCCAATTTTAATTCTGCATTGAAATCTAATTTCAATTAATATATCCAATATATTATTTAATCGATTAATTCCAAATTAATCGTTCTCTCTCTTCTAATCGAATTAATCCCATATTAATTCTTGTCGTAATTAATCCCAGATTAATTTCTCTCTCTCATAATTAATCCCAGATTAATTCTGTTCGAGTCAAATGTCATCGGTGAATCTTTGGGAGGTGACCCAAGAGATCCCTGGATATGTTGGCAGTAAATACGATCATCGGACTATCCGAACACGTGCGTACCCGATACCACATTCTTACCGATTTACAAGACATGGTTGGCTTCTAGCAAAGCACCGTGCCTACCCAATTCTCCAGAAATATATTCAACATGGAATATATATAATCTGTATCAGACGTAGTATATTATGTATTGTGTATTACGATCCAGTTTCGGATGTTACATGCTAGGCCTATGGCTCTAATTGTGTCTGCCCCGTACGAAGCATATATCGGATCACATGCAACTAGTCTCTATAATCGGATAATCATGACCTAGTCATATTATCCCGATGACTGCAGTACTTAAGAGTACTAGTTCCGTATCCTACGTGATCATCATCTCCATATGACTGAAGTGATATTTCCATCTTGACATCACACCCAATACATTACGATTCTCAGTATACCCAGAAGAGGCGTACACAGAACCTGTTAAAGCCCCGGACGACCAAAACCAAAGCGTACTGATTGTCACAAGTATTAGCAATGCAAGTCTCAGGTTAAGACCAAATACACCTACCCTGATTCGGATTCCCATAGACACATAGTCATACTACCAATGAGATTCTGAGGGGTCTATCCAGAGCGAAGCTGTTCCCGTACCATCGGTAAACAGAACCTCCTATCACATTTGCATAAGTATCCAATACTTAAATATATAAGAACTATATCGTTAACCTTCCATAACGCGAACAAGTGCGATACTAGCATATTCCGCATTATCGATGTCCAGTCTCGATAATACTACGACTAGAGATATTTAATGATTAAACCTTCCGTGTATTAATATTGTCTCATATCTTATTAATCTGGTACTAATCATATGGACTTTTATCATTTATATATTCAAGTAATCCAATTACAAAATAATAAAAGAGCAATTTCCTTTGTCACATAGTTAATTTTGTACAAGAACACCATGTCCTTTACAAAATAGTGTCATAATTGTTTAACAACGCTGATGCACAATCTTGATCAAGTCCAAAATATTAAGTCTGCCCCACCTCGTACCGACTACCACAAATGCAAGCTTCATTGGTTCTTGTTCAAATCCACGTGGGGTTCATAACCTTAATCTATCATCTCTGCTTCTGATTCATAACTTGGTCATCTCTTCCACTAGGCCTTCTCTGACTAAAAAGGTTGCTAACTCTAGACAATTAATTCACTGGCTTCTCTGCTTGAAAAAGCTCATCTCGTGCCACCTCGGGCTAATATATGCTCTAAACATCCTACAATCTTGGAAGGAAATGATCTGCAAAGACCTGCAAAACAGAATAAAGGCCACGAGGGAAAGCTCTACTCATTGGGATATCATTAAAAGAATAAGGCCTCATGGGAGAAATTCTGACCCCAAGCCTTCTTAAGTCGGCCGCAAGGGAATGAACTTTCATTGCGCCAATACACAATAAATAGGGCCTCGGCAGAACGTAACCCAGCCCCGAACCGATCTGAAAAAGAGAGGCATTTGGGGAAGACTGACCACAATCCATCCAAGTCATTTGGTCACAAGGGAATGATCATTCCTTATGCCAACACTTGACCATGGGGGAGAAACTCCAACCTCATGCCAACAAACATAACAAGCCATCATTGAGACATAACTCGACCCCGACCCGATTAATAACTTGGACACAATGGAATGTCCCATCCTTGTGCCATTCAATACTTGACCATGGAGGAGAAACTCCAACCTCATGCCAACAAACACAATAAGGCCTCGGTGGGACATAACTCAAACCCGAGCCGATGCAATCACTTGGCCACAAAAGAATATTCCCTCCTTGTGCCATTCAACACTTGGCCATATGGTAGAAACTCTGATCTCATGCCAACAAATACAACAAGGCCTCGGTTAGATATAACCCGACCCTGAGCTGATGCAATCACTTGGCCACAAGGGAATTTCCCTCCTTATACCATTCTAATTTGGCCTCGGCGGAACCAATATAGCCCCGAGCCGTTACATTTCTTACCAAAACTAGCCCGGATGGAAGATTTTCAACCTCTGACCATCTCCATATACACTGATAATGACGTTTCATACCAAGTCGTCTAGCAAAAAAAAACAAAAACAAAAGACAATGACAATGGGTGAAGTATCACATACCCTGCATAGACTCAAAACTAAACAACGAGGGAACTTAAGACAGCGTCCTGCCCTACGTTACGTAAAATAATAATTCTGAACCTTTCAGTCCAATGTCCCGACGAAACGAGCTACAGACCAGAGGGGTGACCAACGCCATAAGAAATGTCCCCATACTAGGAAAAAACCTTAGTCCCATAAACACCACAGAGGCTTTCCTGCCTTCCCCGTGCTATGCTTGACAGGTCCAAAGTGGGATGGCCAATGCCACATGAACATTTCCCTTCCCCGTACTAGGCCTATCCCAAGGCTGCAAATGCTACAGATGCCCGTGGGCCTTCCCCGTGCTATGCGAACCCAGAAGGTATCGTGGTACCGCAACTATCTTCAACCCATACATGTTATGATTACTTTAGGTCACCAAATGCCACACTGACTCTCTCGCCGAGCGTGCTATGGATGTCTGAGGTGCCAAACGCTACACATATCTAGACCCGGGCATGGTTCCGGTTCGGAACCCTAATCGAACCGGTTAGAATCAGACTGTTCCGGTGCCAACTGGTTCCAGTTCCGGAATCTGAACCAGAACTAGATTGTTCGATTCGATTAGGGTTCGCCCCTAACCGAACCGATCGGAACCGTTCTACCCCAACAGCTAGTAGCCATTGGGAAAATAATTAAAAAAATAATTTTTTTTATGGTAATTATTAAATTACACTTAATAATATTAATAAAACGACTAATTTTACTGGCATTTTAGGTATTACAAAATAATCCAAAAACATATAAATATGTGTTATTCTTCATTTTTTTAACACACAAATTCTCTTATTTCTCAATTTCTTCAATTCTTTCATTCTCAATTCTCTCATATTCAATTTCTCATTCTCAATTAATTATCTAATTATTCAATATTTATAAAAAAAAAAATGGCAAGCTCATCTGAGAACACCATGTCCAATGTGCCAACCTAAGAGAGCGGTCAAAGTATCGGTACATGGAGAAGAGAAGTTAAGGCTCGATCCTTCTATATTTTCAAAATTCATTTTCATTTTGTCGAGATTTAAAATGAAGTTCCAATAGCAATATGCAACTATTTTGGTGTATCTTATAAATTTACTGGCGGCTTTGGCAATATGAACAAACACTTGGATATAAATCATGCCGTTGAAATTGGACTTGATACAACGCAAACTCAAATGGGCAGGTGCACATCATCTAGTAGAGGTACAAGTTCTTTAGATTTATTTAAATATTCTGATGCTAAAAATAGAGAAGAATTTGCTAAATTTACTTGTATGGCACATATTTCTTTAATTTTTGGTGAAAAATTGCATTTACTAATTACGTTCAAAATGCTTTAAATCCTACTGCCTGTAAAATGATTAGAAATACAAAAAAATGTCAAAATTTTAAATTATACAAAAATGGTAAAATTATTTTAAATGAAATATTTAAAGATATTAAATATCGTCTTTCTGTTTGTTCTGATTATTGCAGTGACCATTGGCAAACACACTCATACATGAGTGTGACTTGTCATTGGATTGATGCATCATGGAACATGTAAAAATGACTTATTGCATTTAGAGTTTTTGATGAGCAATATACTGCACAAAATATTTATAGAATGATTAAAGTAATTTCTTATGAATATGGTTTATTAGGTAAAATTTTAACAATTGGTTTTGACAATGCATCTGCAAATACTGCATCAATTAGAGATTTAAAATAAATATGGCAACCAAATTTGGGGGGTCGATTTTTTCATGTTCGTTGCACATGCCATGTCCTTAATTTTTGTGTTCAAGATGGTCTGACTTTTTTAGAACCTTACATGATCCTATTAAGATTGCACTTAATTGTATTCGGTCATATTCTCAAGTTAGAAAAGAATGGGACAAGTTTTGTAAATTAAACAGTGTTAAATCAGTGAAATTTTCACGAGATGTTCCAACACGTTGAAATTCAACTTATTTTCTTTTATGTCAAGCTTTCCAATACAAAGATATATTATGTAGTATTTTTCCTTAACATATTCAACATATCATACTTTTGCCTAGTCAATGAGATATTTGTGAATTTTTTTTAGAAATTTTAAAAGTTTTTAATGATGCTACAAATATTTTTAGCGGAGTTTATTATCCTACAACACATTTATTTCTTGTTGAAAGTTTGAATATTGTTGGTACTTTATCTGAGCATGCTGAAAGTTCTGATCCTAATGATATTATTTTAATTGAATCTATTACTGTTATGAAATGAAAATGGTTGAATTATTTTAAAGACATTCAATTACTTTATCTTATTGCCACGATTTTTTATCATAGATTTAAATTAGAAGGTTTGAATAGTGTCTTATAAGCTTACTATGAATATTTAGAAATAGCTAATGAAATTAATATTACAAGAATAATAGATAGAATAAGAATTGATTTGATAGATTTATTTAATGATTATATTAGTAAATATAACTTTGCAATCAGTAGGATAATATAGTAGTAGCGAACTCGTAATACATTCAAGACTTTGCGTAAGTGATCATTGGTTACTACAATAAAATAAAAAATATAGGGATAACACGACTAATAATCCGGAATTAGATAATTATTTATCTACCAATTTCGAGTTTCATACTGAAAGTTTAGTGCGTAAAAATTTTCAAGTACTTGACTGGTGGAACCGACATCAATATGTCTTTCATGTATTATCAATTATTGCTAAAGAGGTGCTGGCATCACCAGTTTCCACCTTTACGGTTGAGCAAGCCTTCAGCTTATGAGGCAATATTTTGGAAGCGAGACGGTTTTCATTACATCCAAGCACTTTAGAAGCAACAACATGTGTGGATGATTGGACCCAAACTGATCTAAGACAACAAGAAGATGCCCCCGATGACTTTGAAGACTTGTTCGACAATACATCTGCAAGTGCAAACAGTTCGAGAGCTGAAGGATCAACATACACTGATAATGATGATAATTGATCAGTAAATAATTATAAATTATAATGGGAAACTATCTTTAAAATGTAATAAAACTATGTGAGCTTTAATTCATCTCACCCTTGAAGAATACAGAGGCAACTTAAGTTCTTAAAAATTTAAGTTCAAGCTCTTTAGTTTTATTTTTAATTTAATGTAATATAAATTCAAATTCATAATTTTAAATAATTTTAAATAATTTTTTTAATTTAATTTTATTTTATTTTTTAAAAATCATTATTAAAATTAAAGAAAAAATGACAAGGAAACGGGACTGTTTGGTTCGATTCTGGTTCCGATTCCCGATTATCAGGGTCGGTTCTGGTTCCACACTTGTAGAATCGGGAATCGGCCGGTTGGTTTTGGTTTGAAACTGAACCAGACTGGTGGCCAGGTCTACGCATGTCTTTTCGTTCTGATTCCCTAAAGGTGTAAGTCATAGGGTATTGATGCTCCAGCCGAGGGGTTTTGATAGAAACCTGCCTGGAATAAAGCCAAGCAAACCCCTCCACGTGTTCTAAGCCCCAAGAACCGCGAATCTTGATTTTGTAAGAACAAAATCCTTCCAAGATCAAGTCCAACCCTTAAGGAACATTGCCCTTAAAAACCTTTCTTTATTTCTTTGGAGAATCCTGAACAGCGATACAGCGCCACAACGCTTGCCACACGTTGATAAGCTTTTGTTCCGTAAAACAAGGAAGAATCCACTCCCTCAAGATGACACAAGTCAATTTGTTTTGTAAAAAGATATATTCTTAGTTAATTATCCATTACAATGAATAATGCCCATTTAAATAGGTGGCTAACCCTAATTCTACCAAATATAATAAAACCCTAATAAAATACTTGAAAATTTCGTCCATGGGCTTTTTAATTTAATTAATGTTCAGCCCAACACTTAAACAACACATAACTTAAAAAAATATAAAATATAAAAACTATAGGGATACATTGCGTCCTAATTTAGACCATGAAGGAATCTGAACTGGACTTTGATGAAAACTTCAAAGTTGTATAGCTACGAGTTCTATTTTCAATGCAACTTGAATCATCAAAATCGGATATCGGACGAGAAAGTTACGTCCAAAATATGAAGACTGCGTAAATCCCGCCACTGCTAATGCACCATTCGGAAATAAATCTCAAAATCAATCAAGGCAGCCCATGCACGTCCTAGACTCATTCCAATATTGTTTTAGACATAATAAAGCCTTCACATAATGTCTCATGCATGGAACAAACTCCAGAACCCAAGGAATCTTCCAAATCCACCAAAATGGCCCAAATACACCAATTTGACCAAGCCATGCAATCAGCCACAACTTCAAGTTAACTTGGCCCAACAAACAGAGCTCATTCTGGATCACATCATTCTCCCTCTCTTGAAAAGGATTCGACCTCGAATCCAAACCCGGATCATAGATAAAAATGACAAGATCAATGGGACGAGAATCCTGGAATAAAAGAAAATCACATGGAAAAAAATGGTTAAGGTGAGTAAAAGTCAATAAGGAGAATGAATGACTTTTTGGCAATACTTTTCCACTCTCAATCTCTCCATTGCTACTCTCATTCTTAACGCCACTTGCAACAAAAAAAGATTCCCACATGGATTCACATTTGAAATCTCATTTAAAACAAACTCAACATGCCCATGTCGCTTTCTCAAACAATCAACACTCTCATTCACGATCTGACCACACTCTATATATTCAGCCACATGTACTTTTTCCACACCATAACTCATGTCCTCACAACCAACATCAGATTGCTTCATATGATAGTCACCCTTAACAGTAACGTCAAACACCTCATTGGAATCATGAACAGCCAAATCATGAACACCAATGTTATCGCTCACATCAATATCATCACTATCATCAACACCATCAACCACCTTACTCTTATTTATTGAAACGTCAACATGTTTCATTTCATTACTCAAGGCTACGCTCGTATCCTGCTTTACTTCATATTTTGCTAATGTATTTTTCTCTGTCAACTCTGGAAGCTCTCCTAGTAACATTCCAAGTGCAATTGCACTTTTCTTTTTAGCCCACTCTTCTTCACTCCTCTGCATGTACAACTCATCCTCATCGACCTCTTGTAGGGTTAAAGGAGCAAGCTTGATAACCTTTTCACCATACCTAAATTTGTAGATATTCCTATCCATATCATAAACTACTTTATTGAATTTATACCAAGGCTTACCCAATAAAACATGCGTATGATACATAGGAACCACGTCACAAACTATTTGGTCAACATACTTCCCAATTGCAAAATTTACCACAACCTGCTTAGCAACCTCGAACTCTCCGAAATCACTATCCACTTATAAGGTCTATCAAGAGGTATCAATGGTAATCCCAATTTTTCCACAAGGGTAGTGCTAGCTAAATTTGTGTGATTCCCTCTATTAATAATCATGCTACACACTTTACTATTGATAGAGCATCTCGTGCGAAAGATAAATACCCTTTTATCCATCAAATTATTTATATAAATCAACCCTTACTCGAAAGACGCCAATAATGAGGAAAGACTCAAAGAATCACCAAGAAAATATGAAAACAAACACAAAGAAACTGACTAAAAAAAATAAAAAAATAAACCAAAGTAAAATAAGAAGACAAACTGAACTGAAACTGGACAGAATTCGTAACTTTGAAAGGTATTTTGAGACTCGAAACTTAAGCAGATTGAGTACGGCCAATGACTAATGAATTCGTCTCATTGAGTAATTATAAATCGATATATTATGGGTCCCGTAACTCTTTCTAGATCAAAAGTTATAACAGTTTGAAAATCAGTGCGCGGCTGAAAAATTCTGACCGAACTGATCCGAAAATTATAGATAAATTTGACTTTAATTGACTCAAAAACTCTAAGAACTGAATCCTATATGCTATTACCTTGAAAGAGCATTATAATAACATCCAAGAATCGGTCATAAACATGAAAAACACAAAGAAACTAAGAAAAAAAAAATTGAGATGAGAAGAGACAAAAAAAAAAAACAGGATAAAAAAAAAGGAATATTAAAACTTCATAAAACGATAAAGATAGAGAAAATCTTGACCTTGGAACCCTGAGCTCCTGATACCAAATGATAGAAACCTGCCTGGAATAAAGCCAAGCAAACCCCTCCACGTGTTCTAAGCCCCAAGAACCGCGAATCTTGATTTTGTAAGAACAAAATCCTTCCAAGATCAAGTCCAACCCTTAAGGAACATTGCCCTTAAAAACCTTTCTTTATTTCTTTGGAGAATCCTGAACAGCGATACAGCGCCACAACGCTTGCCACACGTTGATAAGCTTTTGTTCCGTAAAACCAAGGAAGAATCCACTCCCTCAAGATGACACAAGTCAATTTGTTTTGTAAAAAGATATATTCTTAGTTAATTATCCATTACAATGAATAATGCCCATTTAAATAGGTGGCTAACCCTAATTCTACCAAATATAATAAAACCCTAATAAAATACTTGAAAATTTCGTCCATGGGCTTTTTAATTTAATTAATGTTCAGCCCAACACTTAAACAACACATAACTTAAAAAAATATAAAATATAAAAACTATAGGGATACATTGCGTCCTAATTTAGACCATGAAGGAATCTGAACTGGACTTTGATGAAAACTTCAAAGTTGTATAGCTACGAGTTCTCTTTTCAATGCAACTTGAATCATCAAAATCGGATATCGGACGAGAAAGTTACGTCCAAAATATGAAGACTGCGTAAATCCCGCCACTGCTAATGCACCATTCGGAAATAAATCTCAAAATCAATCAAGGCAGCCCATGCACGTCCTAGACTCATTCCAATATTGTTTTAGACATAATAAAGCCTTCACATAATGTCTCATGCATGGAACAAACTCCAGAACCCAAGGAATCTTCCAAATCCACTAAAATGGCCCAAATACACCAATTTGACCAAGCCATGCAATCAGCCACAACTTCAAGTTAACTTGGCCCAACAAACAGAGCTCATTCTGGATCACATCAGGTTTGATAATAACACTAGGGATTGGTGTGCCACGGGTTTTGCGCCTTTTCCACATGTCCAACACCCCTTGATGTAGCTCGAATTCCCCAAAGATGTAAGTCGTTGGGTATTGACGCTCAAGTCTGGGGGTTTGAAAATGACACCAGAGATTGTGTGCCAAGGGTTTTGCACCTTTCCCACACGTCATACACCCATTGATGTATCCCAACCGCAATTATTTTCCAAAAATATCAAACAAGTCTTTCCCATCCAAATAATAAATAAGCATGAATGAACAAGTTTTTATTTAAAAAGTGAAGATCGTGTTCATATTCCTAGGATCTATTGCCATTCTTTCAACTATTTGAGGGTCATTTTAAGAGAGACTCTATTGGAAACACATAATCATCTCATCGTTCCAGAGCTTTTTTAGTCCGGCATCATTCATCTGCTCAAGGTGATAGGTACCCGACCTGATGAGTTTCGCTATCACCGCTGCTTCGCCCTCATGACCTCATTATCAACATGTTGGGGCTGATGTGGAACCCCAAGGGTCGAATCGGTACCCCGCGTAACGAAAGTGGGTCTAACCCATGGATATCTAACATGGGTGTATTTTAAAATATTTTATGTAAGACTACATTTTGTTTCGAGTCCGTAGGATAAAATGAGGACCAAAACGGAGTCCGGAAACTCCGGAATGGGAAAATGAAGTTTATGTATGTATCAGCTCTGCGCGTCATGACGCAGAAATTTAGGCGTCGAGACGCTCCAAAGTGCGAGAGCAACTACGATAGCTGAACGTCTCGGCGTCGCGATGTGGAATGATGTGCGTCGCGATGCTCCTAGGTCTGATGCTCAGTTTCGTAACGCGGAGGAGTCAGAGTAGCGACGCTGCCCTAGGCAGTGAGCATTTTCTACTTCAAACCAATACTAAACACTTTCAATTTTCTCATGATACTTCAAATACACCTAAAATCTAATTTTAGCATCATAACCACCATCAACACATGTTATAAAACTAGCATACATATATTCTAAATACGTATATGCATTGTTTGAATCAAAACATAAACCAATTTAGAATCCCACTATGAAATGTCTCAAGAATAATTCTAGTTCACCCAAAGATGATCAAGTGATTGTAGAATGGTAGCCATAGCTCTAAGCTTTAATCTAGAGTTGCAAACTCTTATTAATTGTTCCATGTCCAACATGAACATATTTGACATAATTAAGAAGCATATTGTGTTTATACTTCCAAAGCATCCCAACACAATTCATTAGCCTCATTTCAACTTTAAGCTATGTAATCATGCATCTAATGAATAATTCATCATTATATGTCTCACTAATGAAAAATCACTAATGAATAACATAGCTTAGGAGAATATCAAACATTACCTAGTAAGCTTGATACAAATATCCAATCTTCTTCCCCTTTGTTGAAATGGTTGGAGATCTTCCAAGTTTTGCAAGCTTGACTCCAAGATCCGATCTTGATTCCAATGCTAGTAAGCTTCACTCCAAGATCCAATCTTGATTTCTTCTAAATGAAATATTGTAGAGATCTCATAAAAATTCTCTAAATATTTCTCTAACTTAGGCTAATTTCTCCAAGAATTACTTGTACTTTGCTTTCATAAGCTTAATTAAAACATTCCTCAAGCTTGTTATTTATAGCAAAATTTAGGCAGCTTTTAATTAACAAAAGTTCTAACTTTTATGTGGGCTTAATCTAATTTGTCCAAATATGTATAATTAGGTGTGACTAATCACCTATGTCTACCATTTTGATTTAATCCAATTAAATCAAGACAAAGATTAGGAAATGGATTAGTTCAATGTCTGACACTTTGATTTAATCCAATTAAATCGAACCAAAAACACATATAATTACATATTTGTAATTACCAAAATATCCTAAAATGATAGAGATATTTATGAATTTACAATTAAGTCTTTGTGTAATTATTGAATTAATCTAATTAATCTAATTAAGTCAAAGTAAATAATCAATGTTATCCAATAACACTTGATTATCTTAGTCAAATGATCACATATGCTATTTGACGCTCCTAGATTCATATTGACGGTGGTGTGTACTTCCAACTATTAGGAATCACATGTGAGTCATTCAGTATTCGATCCAACCAATACTTACATGTCTATACGAGCTTCAAAGGCTCATGGTACATCGGGTTAAATTATTGGAACTCCAATTCCAATATACGACATGTGCTAGTCTTCTAGGTTATAAGAATTCGATCGTATTTGAAAACCAACGACTATGAATATTTACTTTAAGAATAGTTTATAATAGTAATACTTATCCCAATGTCGGACCAACTAGTGTCCAGTATTACTACATGACTATTCTAAGGTCGATGTCATTCTTAACATATTTATACATCAATCTAATACGCATAATGCCAATACAATTAATAAGGTATGCAATGAAAATGTAGTTTTTTTTATTAAATAATAAAATATAGAATACATTTTTTTATACTTGGAGCCACAATCCGAATAATGTATAATACATTATATTTTATTATTTATTAATAAAATAACTATATTTTCATTTCAAACCTTATTAATGGTATTGTCATTATGCATATTAGATTGATGTATAAATATGCTAAGAATGACATTGACCTTGGAATAGTCATGTAGTAATACTGAACACTAGGTGGTCCGACATTGAGATAAGTATTACTATTATAAACTATTCTTAAAGAGTGTTTGTGTGTGTGTACGGTTGAATTCCTATAATTTAGAAATTACCACATGTCGTATATTGGAATTGAAGTTCCAATGGTTTAACCCAATGTATCATGAGCTTTGGACGCTCTTATAGATGTGTGGGTATTGGTTGGACCGAATATTGAATGACTCACAGGTGATTCATAATAGTTGGAAGTACACACCCCCGTCAATATGAATCTCCTCGAATTGAGTAGCATATGTGATCCTTTGACTATAGGACAACATTGATTTTGTGTGAGTTCCTCCACATTTTGATGCCATGTATGTCAGAAACCTTTCATGGTATGGCCTCTAGATGTTCATTGGGTATGGACTTATGCACTCGTTAATCAAGTGCGAATCAAGATAGGATCTTTCGGCCCGTATATGTACCATAAAAGGGTTTAGGTATCCATGTGAGTGAGTCACGATCCTTAAAGACTTTAGCCAAAGCTGATCACCTAGGGCAGATCACATCAGTTGTAAGGAATCATGGACATGTCGACATGAGATGTGCGCCTCGGAAACTTGATGGTGTATTCTATGTTTCCTAAGCACAACTCGGATAGCCTACGACAGATGGATTATTAAACATATGTGATGACCTCGACTTGTATAGTTTAGAAAGGTCGTTAGTGTTCTTTGCGAATTCAGAGGTGGCCGAATTGCGTACATATTAGCTAGACTTATATGACGAATATGTATGAACTTAAAGAGTCTCAATATGAAGTGTACTCGTTGAGCACTTGGGTAGCCGATTAATTTGATAAAATATAATATTCGATATTATAATTATCAACCGAGATAATAAAGTATTATTGGATAACATTGATTATTTACTTTGACCTAATTAGATTTATTGGATTAATTCAATATTTACAAAAGGCTTTGTCATAATTTCATAATTATCTCTACCATTTGAGGATATTATGGTAATTGCAAGTATATAATTATAGATATTTTTGGCTTGATTTAATTGGATTAAATCAAAGTGGCAAACATTGAACTATTCCATTTCCTAATCTTTGTCTTGATTTAATTGGATTAAATCAAAGAGGTAGACAGAGGTGATTAGTCACACATAATTATTCATATTTTGATAAATTGGATTAAGCCCACCTAAAAGTTGATTAGAACTTTTATTAATTAAAAATTGCCTAAGTTTTGCTATAAATAGCAAGCTTTAGGAATGTTTTAATTGAGCAAAACTTAAGCAAATCAAAATGAGCTTGAGAATGCTAAGCTAAATATAAGTAATTCCTTGAAAAATTAGCCTAAGTTAGAGAAGTATTTAGAGACGTTTTGGAAGATCTCTACAATATTTCATAAAGAAGAAATCAAGATTGGATCTCGGAGTGAAGCTTGCTTGCATTGGAATCAAGATTGGAAACCTTGGAAGTTCTCCAACAATTTCAACAATAAGAAGGAGATTGGATATTTGTATCAAGCTTACTAGGTAATATTTGATCTTCTCCTAAGCTATGTTTTTCATTAGTGATTTTTCATTAGTGGGATATACGGTGATGAATTATGTATTAGATGCATAATTACATAACTTAAAGTTGAAATTAGGCTAATGAATTGTGTTATAATGTTTTGGAAGTATAAACCCAATATACTTGTAATTGGGTCAAAGATGTTCATGTTTGACATGAAATAAATTAATTAGAGTTTGGAAATCTTGATTAAAGCTTAGAGTTATGACTGTCATTCTAGAATCACTTGACCACCTTTGGGTGAACTAGAATTGTTCATGAGACATTTCATAGTGGGATTCTATAAGTATTTAGAATACATGTATGTTAGTTGTATAACATGTGTTGATGGTGGTTATGATGCTAAAATTGGATTTTAGGTGTATTTGAAGTATTAGGAGAAAATTGAAAGTGTTTAGTATTGGTTTCTAGTAGAAAAATGCTCACTGCCAAGGGAAGTGTCGCGACTCTACCCCTCCAGCTTTGAAACACCTAGCATCAAACCTAGTCGCGTCGCGACGCTTACCCTTCTGCATCGCAGTGCCGAGACGTTCAGCTCTAGTAGTTGCTCTCGCACTTTGTAGCGTCGCGACGCTCAAGCTTCCGCGTCGTAACGTGAAGAGCTGATACACACTGAAACTTCATTTTCTTAGTTCCAGAGTTTTTGGACTCTGTTTGGGTCCTCGTTTTGTCCTACGGACTCAAAACGAAATGTAGTTTTACATAAAATATTTTAAAATACACCCATGCTAGATATCCATGGGTTAGACCCACTTCCGCTTCGCGGGGCATCGATCCGACTCTATGGGTTCCACATCTACCCCAACACCGTGTTGTTCCGTGTGTCAGGGGATAAGCCTTCGATCTGCTGCTATCGTCTCAGTCTTCCAGGAGATAAAACTTTCATGTATGATGACACGCTCAAAATGTGGTTCTTTACTCCCAAGTATAAGAGTGTCGAAGTAATAAAATAACCCGGTAAGACCAGGGTCGATCCATAGGGAATATATTTAGTAAAATAAAATAACAATTTGAGTGAAAAGAAATTAAGATTGAATTATTTGAGTGATTGAAAATTTTAAATTAAATTGCAATAATAAAATAAAATCCTGGGACTAGGCGATCCACTTTTAATATTTCAAATTTAGAAATCTCATTTTTTATAATATATAAATTATCATTATTACCCAATTAATTTATTTCAGGAATTAATAATGCCAAAATAAAAAAAAATCAGTCATAAAGACAGTGATAATTTTTGTCTATAACAAGTCTAGTTAGGTACTCAATTATGCCAAATAAATAAAACCAGCCAATAGGCGGTAACAAAGTTTGTTAATAATTAATCCAGAATTAAATTAAATATTAATCACTAGATTATAATTTATATATTATAATATAAGTGAAATTAATCTAAAATTTCATGTTAAAAGCTTCACCATTTTCCCCAGCAAAAAAGAAATTAGCTACTCATAATTTGAATAAAAACACATATAATTTTTATTACTAAAGGAAAAGAAATTACAAGAAATCTTTTAAGAATAAAACACACAACACACTCTCCCCAATTTTATAAAGAATTCAGAGAAAGCATGAAAATTGAAGACTGAGCATCCTCTAATTTATAGAGGAAGCTCAGCCTTCACAATTGCAAAAGTGCAATTGTGAAAGACAATTGCTTTGCAATTGTCAAGGTGGAGGATAAGGATGACAGTGGGTAGGATTTGGTACATGTTGGTCATTACTAAACCCGCACTCGCACCATACTCATTGTGGGTTTTAATTTTCATTACCAAACATGCATCCGCATATAAAAATAAATTACCAAACCCGCACTGGTACCCAGATTTTTTGCGGATTTTTAAAATACTGAATTCCTTTATACTCTTAATAATATAATTTTTTTAATTTAACATTGATACTTTTTCATAACATAAAAAAAAATGTATTTGACAGTTTACAAATTAGGGCACATAAATAAAAGCTTAAAATATTTATAACATAATGTCATATTCATATTATCACAATTATATACAAAAATCACTAGCTGAATATATTTCATTATGTTAAATTCATATCATCAAAATTATTGAACTGTGACTAAAAGTAATTCAAAAATATTAAGAGACAGTAATTCAAAAATTGTAAGTTAGTGAATCCTTTATATAAGGGATATTTTTGCCTAAAAGATATAAAACAAAAATAATTAAGCTTGTGGGTAGCGGATACCCGCAGTGAGTATCCGCTGGTTTTCCTTAATTACCAAACCCGCAGCAGATTTTATTTTAAATTATCAAACCCGCACTAAACCCGCTTAAATATTTACCAAATCCTACCCATTGTGGATGGGTTTTTACGAATTTGCGGGTTTGTGGGCGAAATTGACATCCCTAGTGGAGGGGCATCCACCGAAAGTGGATGTGACCCTCCACCGATATTTATTTTTTTAATTTGAAAATAATAATAACATATGGAATACTTTGGATTCTTCGTCAATTTCGGTCATGAAAATTTTAGAATTCGAAACTCTTATGAACATCAAACTTGTATATATTTAAGTCTTCTTTCATCTGGAACCTGAATCACCTTAATGTTATGGTCAAAATACGAACATTACACAGGACTAGAAATTCTGAAGTTGTACACTGTTAGAACACCTTATTAAATTTATGGCCTCCAAAATCCAAATGTCAAGTCCATTTTTCTAGATATGCATCTAAAATATTATTTCACCAACATAAAAGATAAAAATCACAATAAAAATTATATAAAACATAAATTTAATTATTATGCTAAATTAATGGGATAAATGAAACTACAAGTGTAAAATAATTGATTTTTTTTTTAATAAATTTGTATTTTTTAGTGTTCATCACACCCCCCAACCAGTTTATTACTAGTCCCTAGTAATTTAAGTGAAAAATTTTAAAAAGACAAATTCTTTTCCAAATTAATAATTATTTTCTTTCTTTCTAAATGATCAAACAAGTAAATTCTCTTGTACTTTTTATCATTCTTCCATACACACATAAAACAATGTATTAATCAATTCATTGTGCCCACAATATCCACAGGTCTCGTTGAAAAGAGAGTAATATTTTTGTCCTAAAATGATATTAGAGTTCACACTTTTTGGCAATGAAAGTTTATTTATATATATAAAAATAGTTTTTTTTTTTAAATAAAAATAATATATCTTCAATCCTTGTAACGAGATTTGGGCCAGTGACTCCCAAATCTGTTGGCTTTAGGGCACTATGTGTTAAGACACCTCCATAGACTTAATTGCTCGGATCTCAGATATTAAAAACAAAAAATGTCTGATTTCCTTAAGCTTTCTCTTTAATCCAGATAACGAGCTTTGGGTTAATACTCCCAGACAAGTTGGTCTTAGGACACTAAGTGTTAAAACACCCTTACAGATTTAATTGCTTGAGTTAGAGAGGCTACGAAATCGATCTTATTCACACACTTTTTTTAATTAAACTAACTCAAGCTCTACCATTTTACGCGAATAATCACTACTTGCTGAGGCAAGATGTCCGGTTACTAAGTAAAAGCATGATTAATTTTTTTGAATAAAAAAACAAATTCTATTGCCTTTAGGTGCTACCTCCAACAAATTAGAGAACTGAAAATTACAAAATTTTCACTTACAACCCATGATCATATATTACCGTGTTTATTGATAATACTTGTCAAATGAGCATATAAATATAAAAATTAATCAATATTATGGAGAATTCACAAATTTAAATGATTTAAAAAGAAAAGAACAAAATAACTTGTTATGAATTATTTTGAGATGCGTCTCAGAAGCAAAAACTCCTTACACAGCCACTTCTGAACAACAATTCCACTTGGTTAGTTAAAAATTTATTGTTAGTTTGTGTGTATTTATTATTAGTATTATTATTATTATTATTATTATTATTATTATTATTATTGAAAAACACAAAACACTTTTTTTTTTTTACACAGAAAATAACAACAAAGCAAAAATAACATAAAAGAAAACTTTTTTTAACGAAAAACACAACAAAGAAACATAAAAATAAAAACTATCTAGTCAACCATCTCCTTCCCCCAACCAATTTGAGAGATCGTCCTCAATGTCTGAAAAAGAAGAAATAGAGTTTAGAAGACATCATCTGGTTAGTGTGAAAATGACAATTGAATCTACGATTATTTAAAAGAAAAAAATTACAGATTAAGATTCAAGTCCACTCTACATTTCTTACGACGATCGTTACCAGACCAGTTCAACTTGGAAAGAATGGGGTTGATTTTTGGTTCATAAGCTAAGAGTTGGTCAATTAAAGGATCAACTATTCTTGCAGTTAGGAAAATATCTTTTACTGATTTTGAAATAAACCCATTTCTTTTGGCATCTTCAAGAAATACAAAAAGAAAATCGAAAAATCCATTAACATTAAGTAGTCCAATGGGTTTTTGGTGAATGTTCAAGTTCGCCCATGACGCAACTATGAATATTTCTTCCAACGTGCCAAGCCCACCTAGTAAAACAATAAAAGCGTCAGCATGCTTGATCATTTCAGTAAGTCTTTCAGACATACTTGAGACAATGCATTCTTCTCCATTTGATTTTCTGATGAGGTCGTCTGTCAAAGGTTTTAGAATGATCCCCAAAACTTGACTGTCACCTTCTTGCACGACATTTGAAACACATCCCATCAATCCAAGATTGCCACTGTCATATACTAAGTGCATATTTCTTTCCGCCATAACTCTACCCAATTCTTTTATAGCCTCAACAAATTATGGTTTAGTTCCAGAGCTAGTTCCACAGAAGACACAAATATTAGTAACTCGTCGTCTTGAAGTTTTCTCCAATTTTTTTTGCTATCTCTCTGATATAGATGTGTTGAAGAGAGAAATGACGAGCTGAATTTATAAATCATGAAAAAGGGTGAGTAATAAATGCAATAGTACTTGCAAAATAACAATTGTCAGATGAACAACAAAATAGATCGTGAAAGTCAAAAAGTTTAGATACTATCGAAAAAAGTAAAGGAAATCAAAACAGTAAATTAAAGCAAATCAAAACAGTAATTTAAAGTAAAAGAAATCAAAGCAATAAATTTAAAGTAAAAGAAATCAAAGCAATAAAAAAAAAATGTAATGGTAGTTGTGATTGTGGTTCACATCTTCCTCTGGTTTTACCTCCAGTAACGGCTTAAACGCCCTCTATGGATCGAGGATAGGCTTCTCATCCAATTTTCTTATAAATTGGCAAACATGGTCTTTTAAAGTCAGATTATCGAGACTGTATTGTTGTCTTTTTTTTTTTTGAAATTGTGTATGCAAATTGTGAATTACTCGATGAATATGTCCACTATAATGCGTCTCAAGAGTCAATGATATATCATCTAAAGACTCATTACTTAAGTCATCTCTAATGAATTGAATTTTATCTTCGCGATAGTCAAACAATATTCCTAGAGAACGACAACGAGTGTTGCACGTCCAGCATGCACATTTATAAAAAAAAACACATGACTGTTTAGCTCTTCGTTTCTTAGCATATGTGTTTTTCCCTAAACCAGACATTTGAGAAATGAAAGAGTCAGATGACTCACTTGTCAAGCAAACTCTTGTTTCAATTACTCGACGAAAATCACTAGGAATACCATGGATCATAAGAAGCCTCATTATTTCTGTGCGTGATTGTAGGGTATCAATAATTTTAGGAAACTGAAAGAATCGACTTAGAGTCATGGAGTACCGTTATCCACTGTTTAATCGGGGTGTAAGATTCTGACAAAAAGTGAAAAGATAAAAAAAATACTGCAAAACTCAAGAAAAATGGAAATTAGACAAATATAAAAGAAAATAAAAGAAAAAAACATCAATCACAGTACACTGGGTTTGAAAGGAAAAGAGATTCTTGAAAATTTGAACACTCCAAAAATGATTTCAGACGTTGTCCATTCACTTTAAATACATCACCATCCCTAGGATTCTCAATGTCAATGGCCTCATATGGATAAACGTGCTTCACAATAAATGGGCCACTCCATTTGGATTTCAATTTTCGAGGAAATTAATGAAGACGGAAATTATAAAGTAAAACTTTTTGACCAATTTCAAATATTTTTTGTTAAATTTGACTGTCATGAAAGACCTTAGTTTTAGCTTTAAGAATTTTCACATTCTCATATGAATCGTTCATTAACTCTTCAAGTTCATTTAATTGCAGTTTACGTTAATGACTGACATTTTCAAGGTTTGAATTGAATGCTTTAATAGACCAATATGCCTTACACTCAAGTTCTATAGGCAAATGATAAGGTTTTCCATAAACTAGACGATATGGAGACATTCCCAAAGATGTTTTGAAAGCTGTTCGGTATTCCCAAAGTACATAAGTCAGTCGAAGAGACCAATATTTACAATTTTGGTTGACATTTTTTTCCAAAATTTGTTTGATTTCCCTATTTGCTAGTTCAACTTTATCATTTATCTGAGGGTGACAGGAGGTGGAAACTTTATGTGTAACTCCATACTTTTTCATTAAGGACTCAAAATGCATGTTACAAAAGTGTTTACATCCATCACTTATAATGGCCCGAGAGATTCCAAATCGACTTAAAATATTTTCTTTCAAAAATTTAATCACAATTTTGTGATCATTGTTTCGACAATGAATCGCCTCAACCCAATTTGAGACAAAATCGACTGCAACTAAAATATATAAAAATCAAAATAACAGTGAAATGGACCCATGAAATCTATCCTTCAATAATCAAAGATTTCGATGACAATGATGAGATTTAAAGGCATCATGTTTCTTTTTGAAATGGATCCCAACTTTTGACAATTTTCACAAATTTTGCAAAAAGTATAGGTATCTTTAAAAATGGTAGACCAATAAAATCTACACTGTAAGATTTTTACAGTGGTTTTCTTAGATGAGAAATGACCTTCACATGCTTCTGAATGACAAAACTCAATAACACCATTTATCTCACTGACCGATATGCATCGTCGGAAAATTTGATCAGGGCAATACTTGAACAGATATGGATCGTCCCAATAGAATCTTTTGACTTCGGTCAAAAATTTCTTCTTGTCTTGATGGCTCCAAT
This sequence comes from Zanthoxylum bungeanum, assembly GCA_019454045.1. Classification (NCBI taxonomy): domain Eukaryota; kingdom Viridiplantae; phylum Streptophyta; class Magnoliopsida; order Sapindales; family Rutaceae; genus Zanthoxylum; species Zanthoxylum bungeanum. The sequence continues at coordinate 39,697 of SKCR01016437.1, read as the reverse complement.
ATGGAGGTATTTTTCCTGTTGCAAGAAAATTGACAATATTAGCATACCAAGGCATTGTATTTACAGAAAATAAAAATTAATCAGGAAAAGAGTCATTGATAGGAGTTGTATCAATTGATAACTCATTTATGAGTCTCGATAAATGATCTGCAACCACATATTCTGCTCATTTCTTGTCATTGATTGTGAAATTGAATTCTTGAAGTAACAAAATCCATCGTAGTAATATTGGCTTTACATCTTGTTTAGACATCAAATATCTAACAGCAGCATGATCAGAGTAAACAACGGTTGAAGAACATATTAAATATGATCTAAATTTATCCAATGCAAATATTACAGCAAGTAGTTCTTTTTCCGTGGTAGTGTAATTCATTTGTGCACTATTTGTAAGTGTTCCTAGAACATGCCAAGATCTTCTAAGAGTGATTTGTGTGTGAATAAAATCAAAAGAGTTGCGGAAAATACTCACATTGATCGGATGAGTTCAAAACTTTTTATGCATTTCGGTGGAAGCTCCAAGTCCTTCTTGAGTGTTTCCAACACTTGGGTGAGTTTCCCTATCACCTTGATTCACTCCTTTAAGTGCTAGCTTGAACAAAAACGAACCAAAAATGACCCTCCAAGAGAAACAAGATTCGGCTAAGAGAGAGGGATCCAATCGGCCTTGGTGAGACAAGGCCATTCGGCCAAGAACCAATCCAATCGGCCAAGGACAATGGCCATTCGGCCAAGAAGCATTCTAATCGTCCAAGATCAATGGCCATTCAGCCAAGGTGCTTCAAGGCCATTCGGCCAAGTTCGAGGAGGGAGAGAGTGAGAGCATTTTTGATATTTTGGTTTTCTAAAAACCTATATGAAAAATCAACTACAAAAAGGTGTATATCCTTTTCAAAAAGATAAAGCAAAGTGTGTTGTGTAAGTTACCATAATTACACTCAACCACTTCCATCAACAAAAAATGACAAGATGTACATCACAAAAGTGACTAGTGATGTAAGTTGGTGGGACTCACTTTAAATTCAAAATTCACGTGGCTTCCTCAACACACTTCGGGCTCTGGTTCGTTTAATCCGATTAAATGAATTTTCCGTCGCGACATAATTAAATCCAATTTAATTAAATAACAGTGCCTCGTAAAATTATTACGAAAGTCGATCGTGAATTAATTCTAAATTAATTCATTCGCTTGAATTAAAATCCAATTTTAATTCCGCGTTGAAATCTAATTTCAATTAATATATCCGATATATTATTTTAGCCCAAATTAAATAGTAAAATCTAATTTCACTATTAAATTTACTTTACCGATTAATTCTAAATTAATCGCGTTCTCTCCTCTCGACGAATTTAATCCCAGATAAATTCTCGTCGCAATTAATCTCAGATTAATTCTTTCTCTTTCATAATTAATCCCGGATTAATTTTCTGTTCGAGTCAAATCTCAATGGTGAATCTTCGGGAAGCGACCCAATCGATCCATGGATGTGTTGGCAGTAAATACGGTTATCGGACTATCCGAATACGTGCGTACCCGGTACCACGTTCTTACCGATTTATAAGACATGGTTGGCTTCTAGCAGAGCACCGTGTCTACCCAATTCTCCAGAAATATTCTTCTGCGGAATACAAGATCTTTTTCAGGCGTAGCATATGTAATATTGCGTATTATGATCCAGTATCAGAATGTCACATGCTAGGCCTGGGGCTGGAATTGTGTCTTCCCCGTACGAAGCATATATCAGATATCTGGTAACTAGTCTCTATAATCGGATAATCATGACTTTGTCATATTATCATGATAGCTGCAGCATTCAAAAGTACCAGTTCTGTATCCTGCGTGATCATAATCTCCATATGACTGAAGTGATACTTCCATCTTGACATCACACCCAATACACTACGATTCTCAGTATACCCAGAAGAGGCGTACACAGAACCTGTTAAAGTCCCGGACGACCAAAACCAAAGTATATTGATTGTCGCAAGTATTAGCGATGCAAGTCTCAGGTTAAGACCAAATATATCTACCCTGGTTCAGATTCCCATAGACACATAGTCATACTACCAATGAGATTCTGATGGGTCTATCCAGAGCGAAGCTGTTTCCGTACCATCGGTAAACAGAACCTTCTATTACACTTGCATGAGTATCCAATACCCAAATATATGAGAACTATGTCATTATGCCTCCATAATGCGCACAAGTGCAATACTAGTCTATTCCGCATTATCGATGTCCAGTCTCGATAATACCACGACTATGGATATTTAATGATTAAACCTTAGTGTATTAATATTGTCTCATATCTTATTAATCTGGTACTAATCATATGGACTTTTATCATATATATATCCCGGTAATCCAATTACAAATGATAAAAGAGCAATTTCATTTGTCACATAGTTTATTTGTACAACAACACCATGCTCTGTACAAATAGTGATGATATGGGTCATAATTGTCCAACAATCTCCCACTTGGCCTATAGCCAATCACTTAAGTGTCTAACACCTGACTATGTACGGGTTACTCAAATTTCTGCTGAGAAATAGCTTTCGTCAGCGGATTTGCAATGTTATCATCTGATGTATTTTATTCGATCATCACATCACCACGATGTATGATCTGACGAATCAGATGAAATAGTCGAAGTACATACTTGGATCATTGATGAGACCGTGGTTCCTTAGTCTGTGCTGTAGCCTAGCTCAACTGCTGACAGAACTACACCTAATCCAATTTGGATTATATATATCCAAAATGCTTCTTTTGTTGCCTCAGCTGCAGCAATGTTTCACTTTTGTTATTTATTCAGCAACAGTATCTTGCTTGGAAGATTTCCAGCTCACTGTTTCGTTATTCAAACTAAATATGTACCCTTATTGTGACTTACAGTCGTCTTTGTCGGTTTGGAAACTTGCAGCGGTGAACCTAGTCACCTCAAGTTCTCATTTTCCCCATATTTCCAGAAAGCATCCTTAGTTCGTCCAAGATACTCAATGATGTTCTTTAGATCAATCCAGTGACCATCACCTGGATTGGCCTTATAGCGTCTACATATGCTCAAAGCATATGAGATATCAGGTCGCATACATTTCAAAAAACGTACGAGCTCTGGGAGGGTTGTCAGCAACTTTCTAGATCTATCCTAGTAGATTTTTATTCCTAGAATAAAGCCTGCTTCTCTCAGGTATTCTATGGAGAATTTTAATGAAAGCCAAGCTTTCACCGATTATATTATGGGAATGTTATTGCTAAGAAGCAATACATCATCAACTTATAGGACATTTATTGTCAGTGCGCTCCCACTAACCTTCTTATATACACAAGAATCATATTCGTTTCGAATGAAATCATATACCATTATGATCTCATCAAAATGTTGGTTCCAAGAACACAATGCTTTCTTCAATCCATAAATGGATCGATTTAACTTGCAAACCTTGTTCGCATGTTTGGGCACAACAAAACCGTCAGGGTGTTGTTAACATCCTCCAAAAGGTTTCCGTTAAGGAAAGCGGTTTTGACGTCCATATGCCATATTTCATAAATGAAATATGCAGCATTAGCAAGCATTATCCAAATGGATTTAATCATGGCAATATATAAAAGGTTTCGTCGTAGTCGACACTATGTCGTTGACGATACCCTTTCTGTACAAGCCTAGCTGTGTACATTTGTATGTTGCCATCCATGTATTTCTTCCTTGAAGACTCATATAGTACCAATAGCCACAGTGCATTCTGGTACATCAACTAGTGTCCAAACTTAGTTGGTATACATGGAATCCATTTCGGACTTCATGGCATTTTGCCATAAAAGGAGTCTTCCTCATACGTTGCCGGTTCGTATTCCTCAATAAGATTGATATCTACATGAGGTGAGATCAGAAACCCATACCTCCCAGGTTGTTTTCTGACTCTCTCCGACCTATGCGGTTCTTGTGTATTCGAATATTATTGGTACAGTTTCATCCCTGATGAATTGTTGGTGTTCCGTGAGGACTCGGTGTCTGGAACAGTAGTACTCTGATTTTCATCGAGTTTTACTTTCCTCCCACTTATCACTGCATATAGGAATTTCTCTTAGGAAAACCGCATGGAGAGCAACAATTACATTGTTCTCTTGTGAGTTGTATAAGTATTATACTTTGGTTTCCCTATGACAACCTACAAATAGGCACTTATCCGATTTGGGTTCTAGTTTGGTATCATCCAAACATATGCCCAGCATTCCCAAATCTTCAGGAATGAGAAACCCGGTTTCTTTTCTGTCCATATCTAATATGATGTATGTCTAACATATTTTCATGGAACCTTATTCAAAATAAGTATTGCACTGTTTAATGCATATCATGTGAATGAAATTGGTAGCTCATAGCGACTCATCATTAACCTTACCATGTCCAACAAAGTTCGGTTTCTTTGTTCGGACACACCGTGAAATTGAGGTGTCCCGGGAGGAGTCCACTGTGAAAGAGTATCATACTCTTTCAAGTAATCGAGAAACTTATATGTTTAAGTACTATCCATCATGGTCCGATCGTAATGTTTTAATACTTAGCCGGTCTGTTTTTATACTTCGTGTCGAAACTCTAAAAGTTTCTGACTTGTGTTTCATAAGATACATATAACCGTAACGCGATGCCACATCCGTAAAGGTTACGAAGTATTTATATTCATCTCTAGCCTAGCTAGACATGGGCCCACTTACGTCACTATGAACGAGGGCTAACAGATCGGTGACACTTGCACTTTTACCAAGTAAAAGGTGTTTTAGGCATTTTGCCTAATAAACTAGATTCATAGACATCATTTGAATTAAATTCAAATCCGTCCTAGTATCCACTCTTCGAAAGTGTGGATATACGAATCTTGTTAATGTGTCACATACAACAATGCCACAAATAAGTCTCTTATTTATTCAGTTTGACCTTTTGTTTGTCACGTTATATGTTTGAGATTCATTTATATTCTAAATATAAATATTTTTATTCATATCTAATGTGATTACTCAATATCATCTTTATAAACAAAACACTTAGTGTTTTAGAATATAAAGGTATACCTGCAACGGGTTAAACTAGATACAGAGATAATGTTCCTAGTCAAACTAGATACATTATAACAGTTTCCTAATTTAAGTACATGCCCAAAGAGCAGTTCCAAAACTTAGGTTTCTACGGCCAAAACAGCGACTCTCGTCCCGTTTCCAACTCATAGGTCGATCTCATCTGAAGCCAATCTCCTGCTAATTAGCAGATCCCGTACATCAGTACATATATTTATGTACCACATCCAGTATCTAAAATCCAATTTTAAAACCAGCAGTGGACATGTTTATAACAAACATACTTGAAGCCGGAACCTTATCCCACCTTCACTTCCTTCATGTATGCCTTGTCCATACGGCAGTCACGCTTCTAGTGACCCCATTTACCATGGTTTAGGCAGACATCTTGGGATATGTCCTTTGTCTTCCCAGAAGACAGTGACGATTTAGCCTTGCCATTTTCCTCACAGCCCCAGAAGCCTTCGGCCAAGCCTTGGACTTCTGGGATGTCGAAGTAAGATGCGCCTTGCGCTTCTTGCCCATTTGCAAGCTCTGGCTCTGTCTCATTGAGCATAGCCATTAACTCTCCAAGAGTTTTCTTTTGCAATTATTACTTCTAAGATCTAAGAATATATCTATGAAGATCATTCAATTTCAATATCATACTATAAGAATCTAATCCTTAGTTCTGACGAAGAAATTTAGGAGGCTATACGACAAGCATAAAGGATTAAGCACTAAAGTTATCATCACCATGAGTCTTCCAAAGCTCATGCTCCACTATTTTCTCAACTCCGGGCTCAGGCCCGAGATGTCACTCTATCAAATAAATTAACTTCTTGGCTCCCAGGACTATCCTGAGGTTCTATTCCCAATTTAAAAATTGAAGCCGCTTAAAGACATTTTCACCCAGGATTATGTTTTAAACGCTAATCTTTCAGTTATCTTGATTCCAATAGTCCAACTATCCAATCAACGATTTCGGGTACAATCGAATATAATGATTTCTATAGTCTAACTATATAATCAACTACTATTTGATTGGTTAAATTCAAATATATTGATTAATATAATCTAATTATATAATCAACTATAAATGAAGTAGTTTGAATACAGTCCAACTGTTTAATTAAAACAACAATTGAATATTAGTCCAACTAATATATATAAATTTTTAAAGACGAAAAATGAAATGAGCGCGTATTGGCAAGTATCTAAACGAAATTGCAAATTTAATACTTGTCTCCCACTATTTTCGGCGAGCCTCTAACCCTCTGTGGAGTACTCGGGAAATCTAGTTTCCTAGTGGGCTAGGATCCCATTAATAAACACACAACCTTGACTTTAGCCAAAAAATTGTATGAAACTTAACTAGGTAGATCTCTAAGATCAATTGGATCACATCCAATTCCTAGATCCAGTAGGTGGACATCCAAGTCCGAAACATATATCCAATATATGCCAATATATTTGATATATTCCCTAACCTTTTTTCCTCTGAATCAACTAAGCTTTGGTTTTGGCTCAACAAGCTTAATGAAACCAGTTAAGCGTGACCCATTGAAAATGGGAAAGCTTGTAATCGAGGCCGATGAACAAGAAGTGACCTTGACTTTGGCCAACAAATCACAACTTGCCCAAGGTGTACGATATGGAACAAAGCCTTCATGATTCAAACATATCAGCGATGGACAAAGGTCTTGACTTTGGCCAACAAACCAATGCCAATCTTGGATCTTGAGAGAGAATCACTCAATGGAAGGAAAAACGATTAATATAAAATGAGGGTTTGATAGAAACCTGCCTGGAACAAAGCCAAGCAAACCTCTCCACGTGTTCTAAGCCCCAAGAACCGCGAATCTTGATTTTGTAAGAACAAAATCCTTCCAAGATCAAGTCCAACCCTTAAGGAACATTGCCCTTAAAAACCTTTCTTTATTTCTTTGGAGAATCCTGAACAGCGATACAGCGCCACAACGCTTGCCACACGTTGATAAGCTTTTTTTCCGTAAAACCAAGGAAGAATCCACTCCCTCAAGATGACACAAGTCAATTTTTTTGTAAAAAGATATATTATTGGTTAATTATCCATTACATGAATAATGCCCCTTTAAATAGGTGGCTAACCCTAATTCTACCAAAATATAATAAAACCCTAATAAAATACTTGAAAATTTCGTCCATGGGCTTTTTAATTTAATTAATGTTCAGCCCAACACTTAAACAACACATAACTTAAAAAAAATATAAAATATAAAAACTATAGGGATACATTGCGTCCTCATTTACCATGAAGGAATCTGAACTGGACTTTGATGAAAACTTCAAAGTTGTAGAGCTACAAGTTCCTTTTCAATGCAACTTGAATCACCAAAATCAGACATCGGACGAGAAAGTTACGTCCAAAATACGAAGACTGCGTAAATCCCGCCACTACTAATGCACCATTCGGAAATAAAGCCCAAAATCAATCAAGGCAGCCCATGCACGTCCTAAACCCATTCCAATATTGCTTTAGACATAATAAAGCCTTCACATAATGTCTCATGCATGGACCAAACTCCGGAACCCAGGGAATCTTCCAAATCCACCAAAATGGCCCAAATACACCAATTTGACCAAGCCATGCAATCAGCCACAACTTCAAGTTAACTTGGCCCAACAAACAGAGCTCATTCTGGATCACATCATTCTCCCTCTCTTGAAAAGGATTCGACCTCGAATCCGAACCCGGGTCATAGATAAAAATGACAAGATCAATAGGACGAGAATCCTGGAATAAAAGAAAATCACATGGAAAAAAATGGTTAAGGTGAGCAAAAGTCAATAAAGCGAATGAATGACTTTTTGTCAATATTTTTCCACTCTCAATCTCTCCATTGCTACTCTCATTCTTAACTCCACTTGCAACAGCAAAGAGATTCCTACATGGATTCACATGTGAAATCTCATTTAAAATAAACTCAACATGCCCATGTCGCTTTCTCAAACAATCAACATTCTTATCAACGATCTGATCACACCATACATATTCGGCCACATGTACTTTTTGCACATCATAACTCATGTCCTCACAACCAACATCAGATTGCTCCATATGATATTCACCTTTAACAGTAACATCAAACACCTCATTGGCATCATGAACATCCAAATCATGAACACCAATGTTATCGCTCACATCAATATCATCACTATCATCAACACCATCAACCACCTTACTCTTATTTATTGAAACATCAACATGTTTCATTTCATTACTCAAGGCTACGCTCGTACCCTGCTTTACTTCATATTTTGCCAATGTATTTTCCTCTATCAACTCTGGAAGCTCTCCTACTAACATTCCAAGTGCAAGCACACTTTTTTTTAGCCTTTTCTTCTCCACTCTTCACTCCTCTGCATGTACAACTCGTCCTCATAGACCTCTTGTAGGGTTAAAGGAGCAAGCTTGATAATCTTTTCACCACACCTAAATTTGTAGATATTCCTATCCATATCATAAACTACTTTATTGAATTTATACCAAGGCTTACCCAATAAAACATGCGTACGATACATAGGAACCACGTCACAAACTATTTGGTCAACATACTTCCCAATTGCAAAATTTACCACAACCTGCTTAGCAACCTCGAACTCTCCGAAATCACTCATCCACTTATAAGGTCTATCAAGAGGTATAAATGGTAATCCCAATTTTTCCACAAGGGTAGTGCTAGCTAAATTTGTGTGATTCCCTCTATTAATAATCATGCTACAACTTTACTATTGATAGAGCATCTCGTGCGAAAGATAAATACCCTTTTATCCATCAAATTATTTATATAAATCAACCCTTACTCAAAAGACGTCAATAATGAGGAAAGACTCAAAGAATCACCAAGAAAATACGAAAACAAACACAAAGAAACTGACTAAAAAAAAAATAAAAAAATAAACCAAAGTAAAATAAGAAGACAAACTGAACTGAAACTGGACAGAATTCGTAACTTTGAAAGGAATTTTGAGACTCGAAACTTAAGCGGATTGAGTACGGCCAATGACTAATGAATTCGTCTCCTTGAGTACTTATAAATCGATATATTATGGGTCCCGTAACTCTTTCTAGATCAAAGTTACAGCAGTTTGAAAATCAGTGCGCGGCTGAAAAATTCTGACCGAACTGATCCGAAAATTACAGATAAATTCGACTTTAATTGACTCAAAAACTCTAAGAACTGAATCCTATCTATTACTATGAAAGAGCATTATAATAACATCCAAGAATCGGTCATAAACATGAAAAACACAAAGGAACTAAGAAAAAAAATTGAGATGAGAAGAGACAAAAAAACAAAAACATGAGAAAAAAAAAGAATATTAAAACTTCATAAAACGATAAAAATAGAGAAAATCTTGACCTTGGAACCCTGAGCTCCTGATACCAAATGATAGAAACCTGCCTGGAACAAAGCCAAGCAAACCTCTCCACGTGTTCTAAGCCCCAAGAACCGCGAATCTTGATTTTGTAAGAACAAAATCCTTCCAAGATCAAGTCCAACCCTTAAGGAACATTGCCCTTAAAAACCTTTCTTTATTTCTTTGGAGAATCCTGAACAGCGATACAGCGCCACAACGCTTGCCACACGTTGATAAGCTTTTGTTCCGTAAAACCAAGGAAGAATCCACTCCCTCAAGATGACACAAGTCAATTTGTTTTGTAAAAAGATATATTATTGGTTAATTATCCATTACAATGAATAATGCCCCTTTAAATAGGTGGCTAACCCTAATTCTACCAAAATATGATAAAACCCTAATAAAATACTTGAAAATTTCGTCCATGGGCTTTTTAATTTAATTAATGTTCAGCCCAACACTTAAACAACACATAACTTAAAAAAAATATAAAATATAAAAACTATAGGGATACATTGCGTCCTCATTTAGACCATGAAGGAATCTGAACTGGACTTTGATGAAAACTTCAAAGTTGTAGAGCTACAAGTTCTCTTTTCAATGCAACTTGAATCACCAAAATCAGACATCGGACGAGAAAGTTACGTCCAAAATACGAAGACTGCGTAAATCCCGCCACTACTAATGCACCATTCGGAAATAACCCAAAATCAATCAAGGCAGCCCATGCACGTCTAAACCCATTCCAATATTGCTTTAGACATAATAAAGCCTTCACATAATGTCTCATGCATGGACCAAACTCCGGAACCCAGGGAATCTTCCAAATCCACCAAAATGGCCCAAATACACCAATTTGACCAAGCCATGCAATCAGCCACAACTTCAAGTTAACTTGGCCCAACAAACAGAGCTCATTCTGGATCACATCAGGGTTTTTGTCACGATTTGGCAACCAATTTATTATCTTTAATTAGGTCTCATCATACACCCTTAAGCATGCATTCTAAAAGCATAATAAGGCGCGATAATTTAATAATGAAATGCGGATGGATATACAATAAATTTGTTCCTAGAACAAATCTCTCCATTCCTCTATCCCACTAGCATTATTCATACTTCTACCCAATTATATATACTTCTAAATAAACCTCATTTACATTGAGGGGAATTGGTGAGAAGAGAAATACAATGAGAAAAGAGGTAATAGGCTGGACACGCAGGTCCAATTTAATAAATTCTAAATTTATTACAACAATTTCCGAAATTGCCCTCACCCTTCTAATATCCATCTGATATACATTATTCATACATACATCCAAGTATTCACACAAAGCATGTTATCAATCAATCTAATATAATTAATTAATCTTTGATTAGTGACCATCCAATGTTCAAACAACGATTTGATTTGCGCGAGTCCAACTCGTTTAAGAATAAATACTCAAAGTAAGTATTCTTAAATTATATCGAACTACAATTTTAAATCCAATTTAAATTATATTCAATACTAATTCATATTTAATTCCAAATTAAATAATTACACTTTCAATAGTACCTTTTAGACTTGGATTCCAAATCCAATCTACATGGGTCTCAAAGGCCCAATTAGTATCCAATACTTTTTAATTAAAGTCCAATGGGCTTTTAATTAATTCTTTAGGCATGAGCTTTGGCCATTATGGATCAAAACCAAGATGCCAAGGCCCAATTAGGAATCACCATATGCCAAAAAAAATCAATTTAGGCCCATTAGACCCAATTAAAATATTAAAGGCCCAATTATCATATTTGGACTTTATAGAAATGGTTTTAGGCCCAATTGGATCCAACCAATTATCCTAAACCAAACTTGGCCCAACCAAGCCCATTAAGCCCAAATACAATGAATTAAATTAACTCATTATTCTAAATTTACAAATTAATTCAATTCAAGTGTAATTAGTATAATTAATTAATTAATCTAATGCTTCCAAAACACTAATTAATTCAATTAATCAAGCTCTACATTTCCAACTCATGTCCAACAAAAATTGAAGCAAAATCAATCTAATAACATGCTACAAAGCTCACGGCAATGGCAATAAAATTAACATCCAATTTGATTTCAATCTAATTAAATCAACATCTAAGATTCATTTCATGCCATCAACATATCAAATTGTTAAATTTCAAAAATTCCACCATGAGCAACCTAGGGTAACTTTCGGCCAAGCATGTGAATTAGAGATTTTTGATCTAATCAATTTATCACAAATCCAATAATATACAAATCCAATTCAACATCATATAAACTCAACCCAACCATCAATTTAGGCATTTCATGCTCCAAACACAAAAATCCCAAATTTAAAGTTTAGAACCCTAGATTTTCAAATCAAGCTTAGATCGCTCTGATACCATTGTAAGTGTTCCTAGAACATGCCAAGATCTTCTAAGAGTGATTTGTGTGTGAATAAAATCAAAAGAGTTGCGGAAAATACTCACAATGATCGGATGAGTTCAAAACTTTTTATGCATTTCGGTGGAAGCTCTAAGTCCTTCTTGAGTGTTTCCAACACTTGGGTGAGTTTCCCTATCACCTTGATTCACTCATTTAAGTGCTAGCTTGAACAAAAACGAACCAAAAATCACCCTCCAAGAGAAACAAGATTCGGCTAAGAGAGAGGGATCCAATCGGCCTTGGTGAGATAAGGCCATTCGGCCAAGAACCAATCCAATCGGCCAAGGACAATGGCCATTCGGCCAAGAAGCAATCTAATCGTCCAAGATCAATGGCCATTCGGCCAAGGTGCTTCAAGGCCATTCGGCCAAGTTCGAGGAGGGAGAGAGTGAGAGCATTTTTGATATTTTGGTTTTCTAAAAACCTGTATGAAAAATCAACTACAAAATGGTGTATATCCTTTTCAAAAAGATAAAGCAAAGTGTGTTGTGTAAGTTACCATAATCACACTCAACCACTTCCATCAACAAAAAATGACAAGATGTACATCACAAAAGTGACTAGTGATGTAAGTTGGTGGGACTCACTTTAAATTCATAATTCAAGTGGCTTCCTCAACACACTTCGGGCTCTGGTTCGTTTAATCCGATTAAAAGAATTTTCCGTCGCGACATAATTAAATCCAATTTAATTAAATAACAGTGCCTCGTAAAATTATTACGAAAGTCGCTCGCGAATTAATTCTAAATTAATTCATTCGCTTGAATTAAAATCCAATTTTAATTCCGCGTTGAAATCTAATTTCAATTAATATATCCGATATATTATTTTAGGCCAAATTAAATAGTAAAATCTAATTTCACTATTAAATTTACTTTACCGATTAATTGTAAATTAATCGTGTTCTCTCTTCTCGACGAAGTAATCCCAGATAAATTCTCGTCGCAATCAATCCCAGATTGATTCTTTCTCTTTCATAATTAATCCCAGATTAATTTTCTGTTCGAGTCAAATCTCAACGGTGAATCTTCGGGAAGCGACCCAAGAGATTCCTGGATATATTGGCAGTAAATACGGTTATCGGACTATCCGAATACATGCGTACCCGGTACCACGTTCTTACCGATTTACAAGACATGGTTGGCTTCTAGCAAAGCACCGTGCCTACCCAATTCTCCAGAAATATTCTTCTGCGGAATACAAGATCTTTGTCAGGCGTAACATACGTAGTATTGCGTATTACGATCCAGTATCAGAATGTCACATGCTAGGCCTAGGGCTAGAATTGTGTCTGCCCCGTACGAAACATATATAAGATCTCTGGTAACTAGTCTCTATAATCGGATAATCATGACCTTGTCATATTATCCTGATAGCTGCAACATTCAAGAGTACCAGTTCCGTATCCTGCGTGATCATCATCTCCATATGACTGAAGTGATATTTTCATCTTGACATTAGGGGTGTTCACGGGTCGGGTCGAGTTTTTCAGAATTTTTTTTGACCCGATCGGGTCGGGTCATTCAGGTCGTCCGACCCGAAACCCGAAAATTGAGGAGGTGACCCGCGCGCGGGTCACCTCGGGTCGGGTCAAAAAAACTGCGGGTAGGGTCGGGTCAACATAATATATAGTAAATATAATATATATATTTTTTATTGAGAGAAGATATTTAACATTGCGTGTAGCAGAAATGGTTAAGAATTAACAAAGTTTCAAATAAGTCTCAGGTTCGAATCTCTACAACATTTGATTTTTTTATGAAAAATTAATTTTCCAAATTGTAAGATGTGAGACTCGAACATGCATCATTCTTCAGCTTAACCAAATAACCTTACCATTTGTGCTACGCCTTTTTGTTGTTAAAGTCGTACCACTAAAAATATATATACTATAATTATAATATCATTACATCGGGTCGAGTCGGGTCAGACCCGAGTTTGCTGAACTAAACCCGTGACCCGATCCGAAATTTCGGGTCGGGTCAGACCCGAAATTAAATTTTAAAATAGAGAAACCCGATCGGATCGGGTCGGGTCGCTGCGGGTCGGGTCTGGTCACGGGTCGACCCGACCCTATGAACACCCCTACTTGACATCACACCAATACACTACGATTCTCAGTATACCCAGAAGAGGCGTACACAGAACTTGTTAAAGCCCCGGACGACCAAAACCAAAGTATACTGATTATCGTAAGTATTAGCGATGCAAGTCTCGGTTAAGACCAAATACACCTACCCTGATTCGGATTCCCATAGACACATAGTCATACTACCAATGAGATTCCGAGGGCGCAAAGCTGTTTCTGTACCATCGGTAAACAGAACCTCATATTACACTTGCATGAGTATCCAATACCCAAATATATGAGAACTATGACATTATGCCTCCATAATGCGCACAAGTGCAATACTAGTCTATTCCGCATTATCGATGTCCAATCTCGATAATACTACGACTATGGATATTTAATTATTAAACCTTAGTGGATTAATATTGTCTCATATCTTATTAATCTGATACTAATCATATGGACTTTTATCATTTATATATCTCGGTAATCCAATTACAAATGATAAAAGAGCAATTTCATTTGTCACATAGTTTATTTGTACAACAACACCATGTTCTGTACAAATAGTGATGCTATGAGTCATAATTGTCCAACACTATTTAAAGTTCTACTTGCGTAATATATTACATAAGGCTTACCTTCCTTTTTTTGTCCTAACACTGCACCAACTGCATAATCACTGGCATCACACATTAGCTCTAAGGGTAAAGACCAATCAGAGGATTGCATGATATGAGCAGAAGTCAAAAGACTGATAATATTTTCAAATGATTTTTGACATTCTTCTGTCCATTGAAATTCTGCATCTTTTAATATGAGGTTACATAAGGGTCTGGATATGGTACTAAAGTTTTTAATGAACCTCCTATAAAATCCTGTTTGTCCTAAGAAAGAACGAATTTCCCTAACTGTTTTTTGTTGTGGCAATTTAGAGATAACCTGTATTTTTACCTTGTCAACCTCAATACCTTTAGATGACACAACATGTCCCAAAATAATTCCTAAATTAGTCATGAAATGGCATTTTCCCAGTTTAACATAAGTATTTTTTCTTCACATCTTTTCAAAATATTTTCCAAATTATTCAAGCAATTATCAAATGAATTCCCAAAAACAGTTACATCATCCATAAAGACCTCTAAATAGTGTTCAACTATGTCACTAAATATGCTCAACATGCATCGTTGGAATATTGCTTGTGCAATACGAAGTCCAAAAGACATTTTCCTAAATGCAAATGTTCCAAAGGGATATGTGAATGTGGTATTTTCCTGATCTTCTAAAGCAATGAGAATTTGATAATACCCTGAGTAACCATCAAGAAAAAAATAGTATAGATGTCATGTTACTCTTTCCGAAATTTGTTCGAGAAATGGTAAAGGAAAATGATGTCATGTTACTCTTTCCAACATTTGGTCGAGAAATGGTAAAGGAAAATGATATTTTCTAGTGGCATCATTTAGTTTTCTATAGTCAATGCACATACGCAACCTAGATGGGATTCGAGTTGGAATTAATTCTCCTTTATCATTTTTCACAATAATTATTCCAGACTTTTTAGGTACAATTTGTGTAGGACTTACCCACTTACTATCGGAGATAGGGTAGATAATGCCTACATCAAGAAGTTTAAGGACTTCTGTTTTTACCACTTCTTTCATGTGAGGGTTTAATCTTCTTTGGGTTTGACGATATGTCCTAGCATTATCTTCTAAATGTATTCTGTGTGTGCAAATCAATGGATTAGTGTCTTTATGTCTTTTAAAGTCCATCCAATAGCCAGCTTATGTTCTTTCAACACATTTAACAACTTACCTTCTTGATTGCTTGTGAGGGAAGCGGAAATTACCACATGGTAAGTTTGTTCATCTCCAAGCAATGTATATTTCAGTCCTTCTAGTAAAGTCTTTAATTCCAATTTAGGTGCTCCTCATGTTTTCTTCTTCCAGTGTTCCTAGTTCCTCCAAATTATATTTTTCTCCATCTTCTTCCAATACATGTGTAGAATCAAGTAAAAAATCATTAGAAGTATCCGAATTTAATTGCATACTTGATTCAAGAAAATTAGCATTACAAATTTCCATGGAATCAGATAAACTCCCCTGAATATGTTCCTCCAAAATTGATTCAATCAGTTTCATGCTCTCGTTTTCACTATCATCATCATATGGTTGTTTTCACATGTTAAAAATATTTAGCTCTAACGTCATATTGCCAAAAGATAAATTCATGATTCCATTCCTGCAATTAATTAAAGCGTTAGCTGTTGCTAAAAATAGGCGACCAAATATTACATGAATTGACTTATAATTGTCTGCTACAGGTTGTGTTTCCAAGATAATAAAATCCACATGATATATGAATTTATCGACTTGTAATAACACGTCTTCCACAATTCCTTTCGGTACCTTGATTGATCTATCAACAAGTAAAAGAGTAGTTGAGGTTGGTTTTAACACACCAATATTAAGTTGTTGGTAAACCGAAAATGGAAGCAAATTGACATTGGCTACAAGATCAAGCAAATCATGTTTAATTTTTTGATTTCCAATAATACAAGAAATAGTTGGGCAACTGGGGTCCTTGTATTTTTTATTTCCAATAATGCATTAATGGTTGAGATAATGGAACTTACCTGTTAAGCTAGAAAAGTTTTCTTGCTTACATGTTTGAATATTTCATATATCTCTGGGGAATTGTTCAATTTCTTTTCTTTTAATGCCTATGGAAATGGATGTGCATGAGAAAAATTGTTATCATCAACGACGGGTAATGGTTCATCAACCCATTCCTTACCCTCTGAATCTAATTTATTTTCAGCTTCGCAAGGTTCAAGAATAGGTTTGTCGATGACCTTACCACTGCGAAGAGTAATAACATATTTGACTTGGTCTACTTGTTGACTACCAGAACTACCCCCATGAGGATTTTGATGACTCTTGGGGTTTGACTGTGGTTGTATAGGAAATTTTCCTTTCTCATTAATGGCCAATGCAGATGTGATTTTAGAGAAAGTGTCTTTCAGATCAATCAATGTTTGCACATTTTGGTTATTGATGGCTTCCTATTTCTCAATGAATGCATGCAAGATATCCTCAAGGGTTTTCCGAGGTGGTGGGACATATGGTGCATAACTCTGGGAATTTTTGAAATTTTGGTGTACCTGGGGAGGTTGTTGCGATGGTTGTGCTTGGTTAGCATTCCTCCAATTGAAGTTTGGATGGTTTCTCCAACTAGAATTATAGGTTTGGGAGTATGGGTTTTGATTTGATCTCTTGAAGATGTTTATGGAACTGACTTGGTCGTGGAGACATTCTTGCAGGCAAACTTGTGTGACATGTTCATTTGAATTACAGATTTGACAAGTGACTTCTTGAACAGACTTGACATGATCACTCTTCCTCAATTCTAATGCCTCAACTTTTTTAGCTAGAGATGCATACTTAACAGAACGGTCATGGTACTCCCTAAGGTTAAACATACCTCTCCCAGATGGTTGTGGTTTTACAAACGACTCATAAGTGCCAACTGTATCCCATTGTCGTGCATTCTTTGCTATGTGTTCTAAGTAATCTAGTGCATCTTCGTGATTTTTATCCCTAAACTCACCATTACACATCATTTCTACTATTTATCTACCTTGAGGTGTTAACCCCTCGTAGAAGTAGGCAACCATCCTCCATGTTTCAAACCCGTGATGTGGACAAACATTCAACATCTCTTTATACCTCTCCCAACATTGGTAAAGTGTTTCCCCCGACTCTTGTGTGAAAGTCGTGATTCTCCTCTTAAAAGAGTTTGTCATGTGAGGGGGAATTTTTTTTCCAAAAACTGTTCTTACAAATCATCTCATGTTTGGATGGATCCTGATTTAAGGTTCTGCAACCAAATTTTAGCTTTATCCAAAAAAAAAAGGAAAAAACTTTAATCGAATTATATTAATACTGTAATTTTGGTATGTGCAAGTGTTACATACCTCTTTAAATTCCCTTAAGTACTGATAAAGATTTTTTGATTTTAAACCGTGGAATATGAGTATAAGTTGGATGACACCTGACTTAAAATTGAAACGTGCTGCATCTAGGGGAAAATAATGCAAGATGATGATCATGTCCTAATGGGATTCATGAATTATCTGAGTGTCCTATAATGATTAAGATCGCCATGCTGAGACTTGTTTTCTTTCTGATCAATTGGGTTTTCAACTTGGGCAAGTGGATTTTCATTTTGGTTCTCGACCATTTTGACAGACGATGAAGGTGATCGAGACTCTCTATTTAATCTACTGCTAGATGATCGAAACCAATGTTTCATGCAACTTAAATGTAAACTATATGCTAAAATTTAAAAATACAAATACAATACTTACAAAAAGAAAATAATAAACAAGTGGAAAAAAGTAAATAAATAAAAATAAAAATTAAATAAAAATTAAAACTAACAAAAAGTGAAAAGAAAAACAAATAAAGAAATAAAAATGCAGTGATTTAGATATAAAAGTGTCATCTGATTCTTGTCAATTCAGATCTCAATTGAATTTATTGTTCAGCTGTCTCAATCTCTCGAATTACGTTTTCACAAAAAATTATGGAAGAATCTCTGGATGAGGATGGTTCAAGAAATCATTTGGCAAAATACAAGCTCCATTTTAATTGATTTTTTTTGTCTCCTGTAACCTTGAAAAATTAAAAAAATGGTCTGTCCGTATGTGGAATTTATGGGTTCAAGATTCATTTAGGATCAATCAGGATATTTTGGATCTACACAAATGCAAAGATGAAAGAAAATGAGATACAGAAAAAAAATACAAAAATACAAAAAAATAAAAATAAAAATAAAGAAATATATATACACACACAAAGATTATTCTATCTACTAAATTTATTCACCGGCAACGGCGCCAAGAACTTAACACGCTCAAAATATGGTTCTTTACTCCAAAGTATAAGAGTGTCGAAGTAATAAAATAACCCAGTAAGACCAGGGTTGATCCACATGGAATATATTTAATAAAATAAAATAACAATTTGAGTGAAAAAAATTAAGATTAAATTGTTTGAGTGATTATAAATTTTAAATTAAATTACAATAATAAAATAAAATGTTGGGGCTAGGGGATCCACTTTTAATATTTCAAATTTAGAAATCTCAATTCTTATAATATATAAATTGTCATTATTACCCAATTAATTTATTTCAAGAATTAATTATGTCAAAATAAATAAAACCAGCCATAAAGACGATGATAATTTTTTTCTATAACAAGTCTAGTTAGGTATTCAATTATGCCAAATAAATAAAATCAGCCACATAGGTGGTAACAAAGTTTGTCAATAATTAATCCATAATTAAATTAAATATTAATCATTATATTACAATTTATATATTATAATATAAGTGAGATTAATCTAAAATTTCATGTTAAAAACTTCACAATTTTCCCCAGCAAAAAAGAAATTAGCTACTCATAATTTGAATAAAAACTCGTATAATTTTTATTACTAAAAGAAAAAGAAATTACAAGAAATCTTTTAAAAATAAAACACACAAGACACTCTCCCTAATTCTATAGAGAATTTAGAGAAATCATGAAATTTGAACACTGAGCATCCTCTAATTTATAGAGGAAGCTCCGCCTTCATAATTGCAAGAGTGCAATTGTGAAATTGTCAAGGTGGAGGGGCATACATCGAAAGTGGATGTGACCCTCCACCATTTTTTTAGAAAATTTGAAAATAATAATTACATGTGAAATACTTTGGATTCTTCATCAATTTTGGCCTTAGAAAACTTCAGAATTCGAAAATCTTATGAACATCAAAGTTGTAGATCTTTTAGTCTTCTTTTATCTGGAACTTGAATCACCTTAATCTGATATCGAAGTAAAAAGTTATGACCAAAATATAAACATTACACAGGGCTAGAATTTCTGAAGTTGTACACTGTTAGAACACATTATTAAATTTATGGCCTCCAAAATCCAAATGTCAAGTCCATTTTTCTAGATATGTATCCAAAGTATTATTTCATCTACATAAAAGATAAAAATCATAATAAAAATATATAAAACATAAATTTAATTATTATGCTAAATTAATGGGATAAATGAAACTACAAGTGTAAAATGATTGATTTTTCTTTTAGTAAATGTGCAATTTTTAGTGTTCATCATATGACTTACGTCATTCATACATAAATATAAGATACTACAACCCTGGCCTCGGTCATTGGGCAACATGCCTAGGTGAATGATGCTGGATCCTCCTTTACTTTTTTACCAAGTAGGGTCGGTAGTCTCGGACCACCTCAGGGCAGACTTCACAGATGCTCAAGTAGAGTTGAATCTGATATATTTTCTTCAGGTCGAGTCGGTATCCTAACATATCCTCCTCAACCGGTTCTTCCCTCAAATGTTCCTATGCACTATGGGCTCAGGCCTTCTTCATTATTCTAGTCAAGTACAATCATCAACTTACCATTCCTCGGGATTCTAACTTCTTGGGGGTGAAAAACTATCATCAACAATGTGTTTCTACGCAAACACAAGAAGATTTGATACAAAAAAGGATACGATTATTAATTGTGTAAAATTTAGGGCTGAGTAAATGTAGCATTATTAGTGTCAGATGAAATTCGATTAGAGATGGTCATGTGTAGAGTTGACACAGTCACACAAGCAGTCGGGCGAAGTCAGAAGGTGTTTTTTGAAGGAGGATTTTATAATTTTTAAGGGTTTAATTTATAAATTTAAGATGATATTTTTATTATTTACTTAGTGTTAACGGTTGAAAAAGAATCGAGGGGATTGGCTGGCCCCAATATACAAGAGACTTTTCCCCTTAACTGAAGTTCGTAAATTTGACCCAAACTTAATATTTTAAATCTAGATAAATTTTATTTTTTAATATATATATATATATATATTTATTTATTTATTTATCAATTATCAATTGAATTTATTTTAAAAATTCGTATAGGATTTCATAAAATCCAAAACAACTTAAGGTCACTCCTAACCCCGATAACACGACCGTGCTTTGTGGAGAGGTAAGGAGACAGATGGATGGGACGAACGAGATTCCAAAAGGCGGTTCTGAAATTAACCCTAGCGAACAAACCTAACCTGTAACCGCGATCTGAGGTTAAAAAAAATAAATAATTCTTTTGGGCGGGAAAATCCCTAAAATTTACCCTCGCATTTCATCTCCCTCTCTCTCTCATTTCTCTACGAGTTCCAATAATTAATTTTCCCTCAGTTTCTCTCTCTAGAAATGGTCGACACGCGCCGCAAAACAGCATCGTCGTCCTCGAGCCAAAACGGCGTCGGAGACAAAAATGTGACCGTTAAAGAGGACTCTGTATTCGTCATCGACGAATCCTCTTCTGAGTCGGAGGTCAAGCTGCTACGTGAACGTTGGGAACTGGCTTCTGTTCTCAGTTTCTTGAACGTAAGATCCCTCTTATGACTTTTTTATTTATTTTTAGATAATGAGGGGAAAAAGATGATGAATTGATGCTTATAGGAGAAGCTTTTGCAGGTATTTGAACCAGTTTTAGGAAGTGGTTTGAAGCTAACCGCTGAAGAGATCGAGATGGGGCTTGTTGCAGCTAACAAGTCAAATGCTCAACTTCACATTGTATTATTGAAGGTTATTTTACTGTCATTTGCGTTTGGATGGTTGCTTATGTTTGTTCTACTTGCATTGTAGGTTATTTAGTGATCTGATGAAATTTTCCGCTGTTTTGAGTTATTGTGTTATTTACTTACCGCCCTTTGGGGGTGTGGGTGGCAAAGGGCTTAGAACTTGGTTGTCAGGTCCTGCGTTCGAGTCCGGAGTGCATTTCTTTGTAAGAGCTTGGGGTAGTCGGGGTTTTACCTGGACCGATTAAGCCCGGGTCGGGTGGATTGACGGCGGGTTTCCATCGTTTCCAAAAAAATGTTATTTACTCACCATTTTTGCTGTCATTGATAAATTGCCGCAATTCATTTTGTCAAGACTTGCTTTGAAAGTTGGAGATAAGATCATGGTTATTTTGGAAAGATTGAGAATTATACTTGTAGTTTATTAAATGCAATTGTAAAATTAAATAAATAAGATGCTTGTTGATCATGAGCTTGTCAAATTTTATTATTTTTTTATAAAAAGTCAAGTATTAGACATCTCTTTGATCTTCGCAATGTTACATATCTTGTATGACATGATTTATTTCCAGGGTATACCTCCTGTGAGCAAATCATTGAATGGTTCTGATGCATGGGTGACTGTACTTTGTAAGAAACTTGCTATGTGGTGGCCATGGGTGAGACATTTTAGAATTATTTGCTACTGATGTTGCTGTTATAGCTCTTTTGTTATTTGGATCATGGATGTAATTTGAATGCCTATGTGCTCTATTTTGGTAGGTTGCTGAAGGGGAGATTCCATTAACTGTAGCTAAAGGGTAATGATGATTCGGTTCTCTCTATACTTGTTTTGCTGTGCTTGTTCTTGATGTCTTTTCACTTAGAACATAGTGGCTTTTCGCTGATTGCTTTTGCAGAGAGGAGATCTCACGATACAAAGAACTAGATCCAACACGTCGGTTACAAATTCTAAAAGCACTATGTGAAATCCGCGCTGATGTAATTATCCGATCTTTAAACAATATATTGGCGTTCTTAATTACATTGTGTACTTTTTAAGTGTTATTACTTCTGAATGCTCTTTTCAGTCTGTAATATCAATAGATGTTATTATCTATTTTGTTTTATATTTGATGGTTGTATTGCATATCTTATTTTTCAGTGCCAATGAAATATAGTGTATGGAAAATAAGATGGAAAATCCTTTGGTTGCAGTTAGTTTGTTTCATTTTTTTATAACACTGATATATTCTTATCTTTTTTACAGCAAGATGATACTGTTTCTTATATTAATGATGCTTTGAGAAGTGGAACTCAAGTTTCTTTTTTCCGCAAAGATAAGTTAGGAAAAGATGGAAATGGAAATTCATACTGGTAATTGTCAAAAATCTTCTAGATTTTGTATAGCTTGTTGCTTAATTATATTTGACAATTTCTATTCCATCCTTGGTAGGTATGATGGAAATACAATAATTGGTTAT
Source organism: Zanthoxylum bungeanum (assembly GCA_019454045.1). NCBI lineage: Eukaryota > Viridiplantae > Streptophyta > Magnoliopsida > Sapindales > Rutaceae > Zanthoxylum > Zanthoxylum bungeanum. The sequence continues at coordinate 16,618 of SKCR01016437.1, read as the reverse complement.
AGATTGTACAGAGAAGTTAATAAGGGTGGGCAGAAAACAAGAGCGAAAGGAAAAGCATGTTTAACTATACCGCTTACTTGTTTTGAGTGGGAAACAGTTGCGACCAATCTTGAGGAATTTCACGAAGTTGTGGTAAGGAGACAATTCTATGGTGTGTCTTTTCAATAATTTAAATAAGGTTTAGATGATCTTTTTTAATAATTTAAATAAGGCTGAGATGATCTTAACTCACTTTTGCCGATTGCTGGTAATGGCAGAATGAACTCTCTTCTAGTAAAGTTGTGGCAGAAGTTGATGTTGGAAATACAATTGCAAATGATGCTGTTCCTGTTGTTGAGAAATTCCATAAGGCAAGCTTAGTGATCCCCTTTAGGCCTTTACTGATTCTATACATAATACTAATAACCTTGAGGTGGAACCATAGTTTTATGCTCTTTTTAGTTTAATTACCTTTCTTAATGATAACTAGTTTTAACAATTACTTTTATGCTTAATAGAAAAAACAAAGATTGTTGAAACGAAAAGAAAGAGAAGAGATGCTCCTGCTGGAAGGCTTTGGAAATCCTTATGCTGTTGGGGTAACTCGTTCCTGTCGTAGTCGTAGGCCCGTCAGTTATACATTTGGTATGATATGAATCTTGTTTGTATAACCTTTGTAATCTGGTTATCTGGGATACTTCACATGTGGTTTCCTAATTTTATCATAAACTTGGATATTGCTTCTTTGTGGGGTTTAAATGCATAATTACTGATGCACATCAGAAAATTAGGCTATGACTATGATGATGGAAGTAATCTTTACATCAAATGAACGACTGGACTAGATTTCTTGTGTACTAACTTTGAATGACAATCATATTTAAACTTAAAAAGAGTAAAAAGCTGGCTGAACACCACTTATACTAGGACAATATTTATTTATCAACTGTGCTGAGCTTATTGGCACCATAGTGGACAAACGCACAACTTCAGAAGATAGGAAAAGAAAAGAGATCATAGATTATCGATATGATTTTTCCCGATGTCTGGTTGACAGATTCTCTCATGTTTTGATCTTTTTACATGTATTTATTATGCATTTTTTTGGGGTTAAATATAACTATGCATTGACTGTAAAATTTCTCTTATTTTGGGAATAATGAGCAGATGAGTATGATCGGGCCATTGATGAGGCTATTGCGCTAACAAAGTAAGCTCAGTTTGATAACTTTGCTTTTCTAAATAGATTTTATTTGGTGTCTTCATGATTAAATGAACGTTATATTTTGTGAGATGTTAGTTGTTACTCTTTAGGATTTGATTGGAGTTTATTTACTGAATTTACTGTTAATTATGATCCTTAGATTATTGATTTGGGGGGGGGGGGGGGGGGGGGATGCATGGGTAGCAACTTTTATCTTCTCAATGATGAGGAGAGAGCATTGAAATTTTACTAGCATGAAAGGATCACTTTGATTAGATTTGACTAACCACTTTGATTTGAATTCACTTAGATCTCGGTACATTTCAGATTGTGTGCATATTTTTTAACATTAATAAACATAAAACTTATTTTGATGGGATAATTTCTTCTATTCAATTATTTTTTTGAAAGAAAAGCAACCTTGTGCTGGTTGCACTTTAATTTCTGGTTCAGGGAAAGTAGTGCTGAAGAGGGAAGAATTGAAAAGAAGCGTATCAGGCAGGGGAAGAATGCATCGAATGGGACTGGGACTGGGACAAGCTCGGAAGATAGTTCTGGTGAAAAAGGGGACTCCACGGGTAGTGATACTGAGAGTGATAGACTTCAAGAAACTGGCAATGATGATCATAATGAAGACAATGTGGACGATTATGATGGCAAAAAGGATGTTGATAATGCCAATGCTAGTGACAGAGACAATTCTGATGAGGAAAAGGACAACCTTGGCAAGAAGCTTGCAACAACGGTTCCAGTCCAGAATCATTTTACTGTAGGATCGTGCTGGAGTCTGAGATTAGCTGGAGGTTCTAGCAATCATGCCATTGAAACCAAAAATTTGGGTGCAAAAAATAGGTTGAGGCAAAGACCAACCCATAACTCTGCCCTTGACAATATCGCAGTAGATTTAGACAATGAAAAGTCAGCTGAACATAGGAACAGTGGAACACCAGGACAAGAAAACTTGTCTATTGTTGCTGACTCGGACGAGGCAAGTGATAGCTAGAAAACTCAAAAAATGGAAAACCTCATTTTGAAGTCGGTGCTAATGGTAGAAATGATTCTCTTTTACTTTTGTGTTAGAAGGAAATTTTGGAAACCGGATTGTAAAAAATGAAACGAATGTGCTATTGATAAGGCTTCTCTGAGCCTGAACTCAAGTTTGTAACTTGGTCGTTTGGTTCTTGAGAAGTGCTATTTTGTATTTGTTGCTAAAGTGAATGGCTTATGTAAAGGTTTTGATTGAAAATTCCCTCGGGTTAATACTATTTATTTACTATGCTGTGAAAGGCAGTAGATCTTGTTCCAAGTGTTGCTTAAATGTTATATTTGTCCAATTAAACGACGATTGGTTGATTAGTCAAACATATATAATTTTATCTAATATATACATAATTATAAATAAAAACATTTAAATGATATTTAAACACCCCCTCTAAATCTAAATGGCTGTTTAAAAAACCCGTCAAAATACTACTCAAGTCTTTAGCATAGTTTATTTACGAGTTCATTCATTTTTATTCCAATCAAAATATTGAACCGATTGTTTTTATCCAGCTTATTCTAATCAAATTATTGAACCGATTGATTTATGTTTGGGTCTTCAAAATAATCAACTAGAAATAATAATAATAAATAAATAAATAAGGTGACCACAATTGTTGAAATTGAATTGGTTCAGCTTGGTTAAGTTTTATCGTCGGAAAAAAACGAACTGAAATCGAAATTATTAATTTATGCTCCGAAAAAATAAGCAAAAATCGAAAATTTCGCTGAATAGCTCCCATTCTAATTCTTTTTACTGTCCAAAAGTCAATTAGGCCTCTTGCAGTCCAAAAGTCCAAGGGGCTTAAAAGATCCAGATTTGGCCCATTTCAAGGCCCAAAATGAAAATAGCATATTTAAAAGGTCAGGTGGGCAAACTCGCGAGCGGTTTGTGGAAAGCAAAGAATGGCAACGAACAATAGAGAGAGCAGAAGAAGAAAAATCTTGGACCGAGGATCCGACCGCTTAGCTTTCATCGCGGGTCGGGCCCCTCCTCCGTCACTACTCCATCATGCGCCCGAATCCGACTCACCTAAGCCGTCGATTTCCGATGAAACCCCTCTCTCAGATGAAACCACCGGTACCCTCTTTCTCTCTGAATTCAGCTTTGATTATTGGTGAATATAATTTATTAATGGATGATAATATAATTGGGTAATTTGATTCTTCCTGCATTTGAGCTAACAATTACATCAATTTATGGCTTCCTCTATTTTTGGCCGAGTGATTGTGAAATTATTATTTCCTTGTTACATTGATATGTAATATATAGGATTGTATTTGAAATATGTAGTTATTATAAACTGATTCACATGAAAAGTTATTTCAAAGTATCACGGTTGCAGGGGCGGAGCTAGAGATATATATCTATGGGGCATTGGGGCCAAACAATAATAAATAACAAATCCATGGGGCCAAATCATAAAAATGTTAATTTTAAAGCAGTTGTATATGACAACCGATTCTAGTTTTTTGTTACCTTCAAATTTTGCGGTACTTGAAATCAAGATAGGGCGTCCCAAGTCTTAAGGCATAAGTAAATTTATTATATATAAAATAACTTGTGACCAGTAACGAAGAACTTGTGTTGTTGTAAGATAATTTCTCCCTGGTCTTTTATCTGTTTTTAGAACTAAAAAACTTGTCATTTCATTTGTCTAGTTGCTCATGGTTCCTGTTGATGTGCAGTTACTCCTATCGGCAATGATAAATGTGAGGGTGATTCCTTTGGTTCAACATTGGTTAGACAGGATCCTGTTGTAGATGCTCGCAATACTAGTTCTTTTAGCAATGAAAGAAGTGCCAAATTGCCTGAGTGCGAGACAAACATTGAAGCTTCGAGTGCTCCTGTTTCGGTAGTCAATGGAAGAGAACAATCAGCTCTTATCTCGTCAACTGATCAAAATTCATCTGTTTCTGCATCAAGCAGGGAGCAACACTTGGAACCACAGAGAGGTCAACATAAATTTCTTACTCCTAGTCAAATAAGTTCTGCCATTTCAGCAACAGAGCGTACCCGTCTTTTTTGTTCTATAGCTATAGCCCTTTTAGTTATCTTCTCATATTTAGGATTTCCTCTATTTAGAAGCAGCATTATAAAGAGTATCCTAAGCTTTCGGCCTCTTTATCTAGTTTTGCTGACTGATGTGACGGTTGTGCTTGCACGACTTCTTTTTGATAATCGAGGACGACTTCAAAGGGCTACTAGAGGAGGTAATAATGTTCCCTCTACTGATGGTTGGGCTCAAGTAAGCAATGCTTTGGAGGTGTGCTTGATGATGCAAAAGGTAATTGATGCGATATTCATGGATTGCAGTATCTATTCCATTGTTGTCATATGTGGGCTTGCCTTCCGTTGAATGATTTTGGATGGTTTTGTTTTCTATATTTTTTTTATGTGATTTGTATTTCTGTGATCTTCTGAACTTGTGTTTGTGTTTGGGTTATGTGTAACATTACAATTAAGTAGGACGGTGAATAGATCTCTTGTTTCGCAGTCTAAGGCGTTCTGTTATTTCCAAATGCTACAAAATTAAACCTTCTCAGAACACACTAATGGCTGAGGATATACCTGTCTTAGCTTAATCGTGAAGGCATGCACAATCTTGATTGTAATGCTGAGATTGTAGCATTTAAAGTAATTGCTAGTGAGCATTTATATTGTCTACGAACCTAAGTTGAAATTATTTTGGTAGAGACAAACTCTTCATAGATGTCTTTTGAGTTACATGTACAGCAAAAAGAAAATGCTTCAAAGAAAAATGGAGGAATAATTGAAATTGTAAAGCACATAAACTGGCTGTTAAAGAAGAAACTCCTAGCTAGTCACGGGGGTAACTACTAACTAATATACGAACTAAACAGTGGTGTGAATTCAATCACATATGGGCAAATCTTGTTTACTCACCAACCTCTTCAAGATTATCAGCCGTTTCTCATAATGCACAGGCAAAAATCCAGCAAATGCAGCATAGTATTGAGGACTTGAGTTAGTTTATATGAATTTATATCTTCTCATATTAGTGGGAGTAGACTTTCGGTCTTATGTCGGCAGACGCTGGGTTTCCCAATAGATTTCTGATTTTTTGTAGAATTATAACCATTTAAAAAAAAAAAAAAGTTGAAGCTTACATTATCTTTTCTTCCTCTCAAACACTTCTTCTTCCCTGTACAAATCCAGCTGCTACTGCACTTAAGTTCTTTAAGTGTGATTTATAGATGTTGTAGTTAGCTTGCTGTATCAATTATTCACCTATATCCTCAGCCTTGATATCAATCGCATCATTATTTGGGTCCTGATGCAAAGCTAGCAACTCTAACAACCAGAAGATATCTTCTGAAAATGGTTTTGTATCATCTCCTGATACAAATTCCTGAACCTCGTTATTGACCTCAATCAAACTGCATCCTGGCTTTTTCTTCATGCTTTTACTTCTGATGAGTTTCCGCATCCTCGAAACCTCCTCCCACTTTCCAATGTCGGCATAAATATTGGAAAGCAACACATAGTTGCCCATGTCTTCTGGTTCAAGCACCAGAAGGTGCTCCATTGCAGTAACAGCAATCTCAGGATTAGTATGTGTCCTGCAAGAACTCAAAACAGAACCCCATATCTTTGCGTCCGGTTTCATTGGCATCCCCTGAATTATATTAAGAGCCTGATCAAAGCGCCCTGCACGTCCAAGTAAATCAACCAAACAACCGTAATGCTCAATTTTGGGCTCTATATGATGATCCTTTTTCATAGAATCAAAATACAGCAACCCCTCATTCCAAAAACCTGCATGTGCACAAGCTGATAATAGACCAATAAATGTAATGTCATTTGGTTGAACCTTAGCTCTCTGCATTTCATGAAATAGTTTGATTGCTTTGTGAGCTTTCCCATGATTTGCTAGCCCTCCAATCATTGTACTCCATGAAATTACATCCCTCTTTAACATCTGATCAAACAACTGATTAGCTTGATTGATGCATCCACATTTCATGTACATTTCAATAAGAGCATTACAAATACCCGTCCTCCTCAACAATTGATTTTTATCACAATACATATGAATCCATTTCCCTAGCTCAAGAGCTCCTAGTTGTGCACAAGCCGGCAAAACAGAAATGATACTTATCTCATCAGGTTCAGTACCCACCATTTGCATTCGCCGAAAAGCATCCAATGCTTCAGCATAGCTCCCGATATGTGTATACCCTGAAACGATTGCAGTCCATGAGACAATAGTCTTATAAGGCATCTTATCAAATAGTGTTGTTGCTTTTTTCATTTGACCCAATCTAGCATACCCAGAAATAAGATTATTCCAAGCAACTACATCTCTGTCACTCATTTCCTCAAACACTTTGTGCGCCTCAATCAACTCATCACATTTTGCGTACATATCTAAAAGTGCATTCTCTGTAATAGAATGCGACTTTAGCCCAAGTTTAAACACATGGACATGAGCTTGTTTCCCCATAAAAGGACACATGAGCCCGGCACATGACTTTATCACAAAGGGTAATGTGAATTTGTCAGGCAAAATTCGGGTTTCAGCTTGTGGATCTCTTAGCATTCGCTTGTAAAGACTAATTGCATGGCCATTCATATGGTTATTTGCATATGCCCTGATCATTGCATTGTACAAAAACACATTTGGCACTTTGATTTGCTTGAAAAGCAAACTTGCATAGTCAATTTCTCCTGCATTATTACATACATCTACCATTTTTGTGACCAAAAAGTTGCTTTGCGAGAGTGAATATTTTACAATCGGGGTATGAATTTTCTTCAATTCTATCACGTTTATACAGCTTTGCAAAATGGGCACAAAACGATCTTCCAATTCTTTGATGCTTAACGCCCCAATTCTCGTCGCCATTGATTTCTGCAGATAAAGTTTTTGATAAAAGACTCCCTCTCACTTGCCCATTAATGATTTTCACATCTACTGAAGATTAACACCGTTGCACCTCAATCCCAAATATACTCTAAATAAATTGCTACCTTAGATAATAGATGAACCGAGTTTCGTATTCAGTGTTGAGTGAGCGCCAGAGATTAGCTGATTCCTTGAGATATTGTTCAAAGAACTTGTTACTTGACTATGGAGTTGGAGTCCACGGAGCTCTAGTTAAAATGGGGTTTGGTTATGATTTGATGTTAAATAATGACCTTATAGATATGTATGCAAAATGTGGAGAAATGAATGATGCCTGTGTTGTGTTTGACAAAATGCTGGAGAGGAATGTGGTTTCATGGACAGCGCTTATGTGCGGGTTTCTGCAAAATGGCAATGCCAAGGAATCATTATCTCTATTCTGTCAAATGGGTTCTTCAAGTGTAAAACCAAACGAGTTCACTCTATCAACTAATATTAAAGCAAGTGGGGTTTTGGGTAGTGTTGAAAATGGAATGCAGATCCATGGTATGTGTGTGAAAAGTGGATTTCAATGGAACCTTGTGGTGGGAAATTCTATCATTGACATGTACTCAAAATGTGGAAGAATCAATGAAGCAACGCGGATGTTAGACGTAATGCCTACTAAAAGTCTTATTACATGGAATGCAATGATAGCCGGTTATGTACTTGCTGGATATAGTGACAAAGGTTTACTTCTGTTTCGTAAAATGAAAGAAAATGGGGAAATTCCTGATGAGTTCACGTTCACAAGCACTTTGAAGGCTTGTAGTAGTCTTGGTTCGGTTGGGAGAGGAACCCAAATTCATGGTTTCTTGATCACTAGTGGATTTCCATATTCAGTTAATACAATTATTGCAGGTTCACTTATTGACTTTTATGTCAAATGCGGGTGCTTATTGGAGGCTAGAAGAGTGTTTGATCGGATAGAACAGAAGAGTGTAATATCATGGAGTTCACTAATTCTTGGTTATGCTCAAGATGAGAACTTAGCAGAGGCCATGGACTTGTTTAGGCAACTAAGGGAGAGAAGCTTTCACGTTGATGGGTTTGTTTTATCAAGCATGATGGGTGTGTTTGCTGATTTCGCGCTTGTGGAGCAAGGCAAGCAAATACATGCATATGCCGCTAAATTACCATCTGGTTTAGACATATCAGTATCCAATTCAATTGTGGATATGTATCTCAAGTGTGGACTCATAGACGAGGCAATGAAACTTTTCAATGAAATGCCGGTAAGGAATGTGGTTACTTGGACAGTCTTGATCACAGGCTATGGAAAGCATGGTCTTGCAAAGGAAGCAGTTGGTCTCTTCAACAAAATGCTATTAGATAACGTTGAGCCTGATGATGTGACTTACTTGGCTGTGCTCACAGCCTGCAGCCATTCTGGGCTTATTGATGAGAGTCAAGAATATTTCTCAAGGTTGTGTAATGCCAAATGTATGAAACCAAGAATAGAGCATTATTCTTGCATGGTTGATTCCCTAGGCAGAGCTGGACGCTTAAAAGAAGCTAAGGACCTCATTGAAAGCATGCCTGTAAAACCCAGTATAGCGATATGGCAGACTTTGCTTAGTGCTTGTAGAGTACATGGAGACTTAGAACTAGGAACAGAGGTAGGTGAAATTCTTTTGAGATTAGATGGTGGTAATCCAGTCAACTATGTAATGATGTCAAATATTCATGCTGATGCTGGCCGCTGGAACGAGTGTGAAAGACTTCGAAAATTGGCAAGGAGCAAAGGATTGAAGAAAGTTGCAGGGCGAAGCTGGGTAGAGGTTGATAAGGAGGTTCACTTCTTTTATGGTGGAGATGATACACACCCACTTACTGAAAAAATCCATCAAGTTCTAAAGGAAATGGAGAGGAGGATGAAAGAAGAATTGGGTTATGTCTATGGTGTGAAATATGCATTACGCGATATAGAAGATGAGTCAAAGGAAGAGAGCTTGAGAGTTCATAGTGAGAAGTTGGCAATAGGATTAGCACTGGTTTGTGGTGGCTTGGATGAGCAGCCAGGAAAGGTGATTCGGGTTTTCAAGAACCTGAGGGTTTGTGGGGATTGCCATGAATTCATCAAGGGGTTATCAAAGATTTTGAAGCTGGTGTTTGTTGTTAGAGATGCTACTAGATTTCACAGGTTCGAAGGGGGAGTGTGTTCTTGTGGAGATTACTGGTAACTTTGTTTTATTAAACATTATTTGCTGTTGTATTACTTTCAATTACAAGCTTTTGGAAGTTGTTTTCAGAATGCTGAGATGCAACTGAAGAAGTTCCAGTTTTGTTGTTACATGTATCTAGCTAATCCAGAGTGTTCAGAGTTCTCGTCAACTTCTTTTTCCAAATGCCTGAATTTTATCATGAGAAAATAATGGAATTTAGCATATCATCCATCTTTCATTATTACGTCGTCAAAAATAATCCCGATACTGAGGATGACCATTGAACTTGAAACATAGACCATTTTAAATAATAATTCCAAGTTCAATTGTCCGAGTTTCAGCTTCAATGTCCTCTAATATCGGTTATTACACAGTCTAAACAAATTCCACTTTAACCGACTTGTAAAAGACAACAAAACATTTTCACTAAGCTAGCATTTAAGCACATATTACAAGTACATGAGAAGCTCAAAGCTCTTGGTCTGAGCCTTTCATTTCCTATAAACAACAAATAAGTCCGTAAATGTAGCTGTCTATTTGAAGTGATTCCATATTCTGCATAAAACAGCACTACGTTAAAATTATCAATCTGGTTGCTCTACAAAGAAACGGGGATTCTAGAAACAGTTTACTCAATAGCCAAGAAAGGAAAATAAAAAGGGAGAACCTTCAGATGATCCATCTTCTTCACAGCTCTAATACTCTCACTAGAAACTGCCCCTTCAGGCCAATTTAGTCTTGATCCTCGGCTGCATATAAACCTAAAGTGAGCCAAAAAAAAATAATAATTACACAAGTAATAGAGCATTTGAACTGCATTTCTCAACCATCAGAAATTATGACTATATTTTCTCTCACACTCAAAAATTGTCAAATAAGATTGCGTGAACGTTTCGTCAAATAACGCTCACAAAACAACGCTAGCTTATATTTTAGCGTTTGTTCTCTAACTTATAAGCTAGCTTATATTCTCTGACAATATTCTTTACCAAACGCATGCACCCCAAGTTTTGAAGAAACAGCCATCATCATTGGACAAACAGGCGTTAAAATTACTTTGCCCTTTGAATCATATACTCAGGAAGAGGACTAATACCCCCTCCATCTTCGCCAAATGCTCGAAGCACATTTTACTACGAAAGTAAAATAATCAGTACTGAAATGTTCAGTACTAACCGTGCATAGCTCGACTAATATACTACTAACACTTCACATATCACATATCACACACTCCCTCAGCAGCAGATGCCTTTCAAATTTATGCAAGATCCTCGTGCCACTCACTCACTCGCAGGCTGCGAAAAGAATATTACGTTATCTTAAACATACAATATCTATGAGCCTGTTTTTTTTTTATCTGATAAATCTTCTCTGCATCTTCATTCTTTTACTGATGCTGACATAGGCTCATACTGTGTATTTCTTGGTTCCAATCTCGTGTCCTGGAGTTGCAAACACCAACCAACTGTTGCCGGAACTTTGTGTCTTCACTCCGGCAGCTCCCATAATTTGGTGTCCATTATTCCATGCTCGAATGAAGCACATTGAAATTGACTTTCATTTTTGTCGTACAATCAAAACAGCTACAGCTTCGGTTCATATCTTCTAAATATCAGCTTGCTGATCTCATGACAAAACCGCTTGGTGCCACAAGGTTTATGTTTCAATCTCAAAGTCCGCAGGCTCCCTTTGCGAAGATCCAGATATTCAATTCCCTCCACCAAGGCAGTTCCATCCAGCGATCCTACATAACAATACTTATCCTAACACTATCTCAAGAATTCAAGTTATTTTTTAAGATTTTGATCATGTCACTCTGTATTTTAAACTTTAAATTAATGCCATGGAAGTATGAGTAAATAATGTGTATGATTTTATATATATTTTATTTATATTTTAAAACACATAATAATAAATTAATAAATTATTGGAAAAGTTGCTATGACTCATCGTAAAAGTATCAACCAATAAGGATGCATAGGGACCCACCAGCCCACAGTTTTGCTTTCCCAAAATCGCACGCGAATCCCACGAGCCCAATATAAATACCACCCGCGCTCATCTTTGTCGTAGGCCACGCGCTAGCAATCTACAGTACAGTGCTTACAGAGCGAGCGAGAGAGATCATAATTCGAGTCAGAAAATGCAAAGCCTGCAAGAGAAAGCCTCCGAGTGGAGCGGAGTTGACCAGGCCGACGCGTTCGCCATTGACGATACCAACTTGTTTCAGAAGCTTGGCCTTCAAACTTTCATTAATCTCTCCACCAACTTCTACACCAGGCATGTACTTTTAATATCTATTATTATTAATACTCGTATTCGTAAATAATAAAAAAATAAATTTTTGAATACTCTTCTTTTAATACGACGTCGTTTTTTGGCCAAAAAACAACAGGGTTTATGATGATGAGGAAGAGTGGTTAGGTCAATTTTTGCAAATTCGAAGAAGGAAGAAGCGATTCAAAACCAATATGAGTTTTTTGTTCAGAGAATGGGAGGGCCTCCTCTGTATTCTCAGAGGAAAGGTAAGTTGATTTCTAATTTCAATTTTAATACTGTTATATTTTGTATTATTTTTTAGAATATTTGTTAATTACTGTTAGTCTCATATTAATTAGATTATGGGATTTGAGTGTTTTATTACAAGTTATTATTCTGCACAAAATAAGTTCAGGGCTGAGAAATTTTGACTCTTTTTTATTCATGTAAAGTTAATTTGTTAATAGGTGTGTGGTATTCCTAGCTTCATTCATTTTGAGTTAAGCTTGAATCAATTTGAGGTGTATTTCCCAGCATATGCCCAATCAAATCACAGCCCTCTCTGTGTTTTCTTCACTTTTGCTTAATTCTTAGCAAGCAAAATAATTCCATATCTTTCCATTAAAATGCATACTGATGTACTTTGGTGCCCTACTTCTCAGACTTTTGGATAGCTGGTGTTATCAATAATGCTGTAGCATGTTTACCTTGTCCTGTATTTGCTAACATTTCCAACTGGAACTATTTAGCGAGATTGATTGGAGATGTCAATCCTAGTTCTTCCTGCATTCGATGAGTAGTATTGTGATGCCAAATTTTGGTTTGCCAAGCACAAACTTATAATCTATTGAATAGCATCATGGACACTTTGACCCTCAACGTTTAAGGAAAGGGACACAAAACCCCCTAATGTTTTAAAAAAGATACACAACCCCTTAATTCTTATCAGATTTTATTTGTTTTAATAGTTAAATGATTAGTTCATTTACATTAGAATGACATGTGAGAATGTATAATAAATATATTAAATTACATTTTTTTCATCCAAAATAATAAAATTTATTAACGATTGAGGAGCTGCGTGTCTTTTTTGAAACCTAAGGGGGTTGGGGGTCCGAGTTGGTGGTTTCTACTCATTTGCTAGCTTATGCAATATGCATGCGAAATTGAAAAGATGTAATATTTTCTTTAATCTTTCTTAATTTTTGTTTGGCAGGCCATCCTGCATTAATTGGACGCCATCGACCATTCCCTGTGACACATCAAGCCGCAGAGAGATGGTTACATCACATGCAAAATGCATTGGACAGCACCCCAGATGTCGATGCTGACTCAAAAATCAAAATGATGAATTTTTTCAGGCACAATTTTCCCAAACTTCAATATCTTCTTATTCATAATCTCTGGCAATGTTTGTTGTTTCTTTTGTATCAAATTTTTCAATGATTGTGCACATCCTTTGTTTTTCAGACACACTGCATTCTTTCTCGTGGCTGGAGATGAGTTGAAAAATCAAAATTATCAACCTAGATGCAAGCACGAGACCAGCAAACCAGCTGCAGAGTAACGACAATATTAATTATTAACAGAATTGCCTCATTCCTTTTGTTGCAACAAGCTGAGGATATCATCATTCTTGAGCCCTCTAAATCCTACAGTGGTTGTAAAACAAAACTCTCTCATAGCTTTCATTAATAAATCTGAAATTTATGATTTTCACTCAATTTTTATTTCAAAGCCAAACTCGAGAGCTCTGTTCTTAATTCGTTTTGATCTTCTTTTAAATTCTTGCTGTTATTGGTTGGGACACTAGAATTTATGTAATCCATATACACAGTAACCCTCCTCTTGCTGTTCAACTAATTGAGCTGCTGTTCATTTATGTCCCTGTAGTTGCATCTCTTCTTTCATCTTTTGCCCCTCGCCCCAGCCCTTGCAGCGGGGTTTTCATTTTGAAAATCCGAACTAAAACTCATAATATGTTAATCTGCGAATTATAATCTGCAGTCTGTTTCCACTAGGTGATTGGTTTTAAACTCATTTGTGAAGCTGGAGTTCATCATGCATGTGCCCTTTTTATTTGGTTGATTGACCCAGTTTGCTCAAGCTTTTGAGTTTTGAGTGTTCTGCAAATATAGACTGGAAGCTGAGCACTCAGAGTAGGTTCACTATTGAGATGCTGAGACTTATAATCTATCAAATATAAGTTCCTGGGTGATTTGTAAGTATTAGCCGCGGCCAAATATGAGTGATCGATAACTATTAGCCAGTGTAAAAGATTTTTTTTTTTTGTTTTTTTAAATCGTTGGAAATCCCGCCGTCAAACCACCCCTTTCGGACTTAAACGGAGTAAGTAAAACCTCTGGCTGTTCCAGAATTTTACAAAAAATATACTTCATAGATTTGAATTCAGAACCTGAATATTAGATTCTGAACCCTATACCACCAAGTCATACTCGTTGGGACCACAGTGTAAAAGATAAGTATGCCTTTACAAATAATCAAATATACCATCAGAGTTGGAATAAGTTGCAAGCTTGAAAAAGAAGGGACATAGTTTGCATTATTGGGATATATATTCAAAAATCAAACATCATCAAATAGACTTATGAGTTATGAGGCTATTTTGACAACTTTAGATTGTATATTTATGACTAAATGACAATTTTAAATAATTTGGTACCATCATTGTAGTTTTGACGGTAACCATCTTAACAACAGTAAACCGAATGATGGTACCAAATTATTATTGACTATAAATGTTTTGATTTGTCTCGAGATTATGCACTTTATGGTTCTGGCTCCAGCTTTTGAGATGACCCACCCCAGCAAGCTTCATCAAATTCTATGAAGCAATTCAAAACTTGGGTGCCTCCTAGGGGTGGTTTGGAAATAAAGGATTTAGGATTTGATTATCGATCTTGGGTTCGAGTTTAGATGGGTGTATTTTTTTTATAAAAATTTGGGATAATTGAAAATTTTACATGCTCCTCTTAAATTCGGGTCCGGTAATTGGACAGCAGGATTTCAAAAAAAAATTCAAACATGCAATAAACAAACTGTACGTGATATAAAGAAGGGAATACAGATATTTATGCCGCAAAGAATCTCTCTGCTTTCATAATGATATCTTCCACTTATGAACAGTTCAAAAAAAAACCATGAATGAAAGTCCATGTTCATATACTTGTCAATTTAAAAAAATAAGCAAAAAGTTGGAATCATTCAAGTTCTTATTTTTTCTTTTTCCTGGTGGCGTTGTTAGTTTTTGCTTTGCATTTGAGATCATAAACTAAGTTTCAAACATACCCAGAAAATGAAAACATAAAAAAAAAAAAAAATAATAATAATAAAAAATAAAAAATAATTTGGAAATAATAAAGTTTCTATTTGCGTAATCAAAACATTGATTCAATATAGGTAAAGTTTATTTTTCATAATTGTTTTTTTATTTTAACAAGATAAATCAAAATTATCTCGCTAATTTCAATAAATTTTCGAATTGAGGGCCTGCTGGCATTTTAGTTGTTCTGAGTTCTGACTATGAATCAATAAAACAGTGTCAATGACCAAACAAAATAAGGATACATCATACAAGACATCGATGAACATAATATGAGTAATATGATCAAATCAAAAGGGGCTATTCCACATCTAATATTTTATATTAACAATAATTTGATAAATGGGATTTTGAGATCAAAACCAGAAGATAATACAAATTAACATAAGTAAAAAATTTAATTAATTTATATCAACCCAGCAAAGTTGTTATGTGAAATTCTTGATGATCTGGCATACCGAGCTGAAAAAGATCTATAAAGACTATCAGGTTCGGACCATCCATTGGCTTGATCAAAATTCTGAGAATATGAATCAGGGTCATAATAAGATCCTTGGAATGTAACAGGAGATTGATGAACTTTCTTCTTGTCACATCCTGTGCCTGTGCCTGTGATTTTTCTCCATATTGTTCTCCATTTTGAATTTGATTCCCTGCTTTGATGTTGGCTGTAACACCGCCCGAGTTTTATTGTCTCGCCGCCGCCGCCGCGGCCGGATTTTCGCCACAGTCCCATAGCTTGATGATTGATATACACAGAGAGACGGAGAGCTTTGATTTGTTTCTGCAAGTTAATGTTTAGAGTTTAGACTCAAAGGTGAAGTTTATGTAATTAAAATGCTTGTAGCATGAGATGAGCTTATTATATAAGGTGTGTATTATTATAATTATTATTAAATTGTGTGTTTGAAAGTCATATAAGATGGCTACAAAGTGTACACTTGGCTTGGCTTAGAAAAATTAACAAAATTGAAATTAAAATAAATATAAATATGGGGAATACTGACAAATGGTACTAACACCAATTGATGCTACAGAATCTTTGAAGAAAATAAGATTTTTCCAGCAAAAAAAAAAAAAAAATTGAACAACTTTGGCCAGGAAATTTGCGTATTGGCCTAAAATTATTGCCAGTTTAAAAAGGTAGTCCATTGACATTTTTTTTTAAATATTCAAAATATAATAACTAGAATAATTTTAGGGGGACATTTTTTTTTTTGTAATATTCTAGTAACATTCTTACTTCAAACAATTATATATTTTAATCTCTCTTTAAAATGTACACCACCTTGAAGTATGAATGTCACTAAAAAATGTCCCCCTAAAAATGTCATAATAATTACCTATCGATGTTTGAATCATTAATGCTATCGGCAAAGGCTGCCTTGTATCTAGAGATGACAACCGGATATGATGGTAAATGATGGTATTAAATATTCAAAATTTATAATCATATTAGGTTCTATCGAATCATGCCAAGGGTTTTTATTTAATAATATGGGATGTTAAAATTTATATTTGATCGTAAAGAAAATTATATCCATATCCTTTTCTGATATGTCCGGCCCCTGGCGATCCCATCCCTTCGAGGATTCATACCTAAGATAGGCGACACATGTAATTAATTAAGCATCAAATCTAAATAAATTTCAAATTTCAAATATATATATATATATATATATATATATATATATATGTTTTATTGATAATCATGGAG